>CM019069.1:18006371-18056371 GCA_009667805.1 Leptobrachium leishanense
TTTCTCTCTCCCCCCTCTCATTCTCACTCTCATTCTTCCTCTTTCTCTCCCCTCTCATTCTCAGTCTCATTCTTCCTCTTCCCTCTCCCCTCTCAATTCTCAGTCTCATTCTTCTCTTTCTCTCTCCCCTCTCATTCTCACTTCTCATTCTTCCTCTTTCTCTCTCCCCCTCTCTTCTCCACTCTCATTCTTCCTCTTTCTCTCTCCCCCCTCTCATTTTCACTCTCATTCTTCCTCTTTCTCTCTCCCCTCTCATTCTCACTCTCATTCTTCCTCTTCTCTCTTCCCCTCTCATTCTCACTTCTCATTTCCTCTTTCTCTCTCCTCCCTCTCATCTCACTCTCATTCTTCCTCTTCTCTCTCTCCCTCTCATTCTCACTCTTCATTCTTCCTCTTTCTCTCTCCCCCTCTCATTCTCACTCTCAATTCTTCCTCTTTCTCTCTTCCCCTCTCATTCTCACTCTCATTCCTCACTCTCATTCTTCCTCTTTCTCTCTCCCCTCTCATTCTCACTCTCATTCTTCCTCTTTCTCTCTCCCCCTCTCATTCTCACTCTCATTCTTCCTTTTTCTCTCTCCCCCTCTCATTCTCACTCTCATTCTTACTCTTTCTCTCCCCCTCTCATTCTTCCTCTTTCTCTCTCCCCCTCTCATTCTTCCTCTTTTTCTCTCCCCTCTCATTCTCAGTCTCATTCTTCCGCTTTCTCTCTCCCCTCTCATTCTCACTCTCATTCTTCCTCTTTCTCTCTCCCCCTCTCATTCTCACTCTCATTCTTCCTCTTTCTCTCTCCCCTCTCATTCTCACTCTCATTCTTCCTCTTTCTCTCTCCCCTCTCATTCTCATTTTCATTCTTCCTCTTTCTCTCTCCCCTCTCATTCTCACTCTTTCTCTCTCCCCCTCTCATTCTCACTTTCATTCTTCCTCTTTCGCTCTCCCCTCTCATTCTCACTCTCATTCTTCCTCTTTCTCTCCCCTCTCATTCTCCTCTCTTCTCTCTCCCCCTCTCATTCTCACTCTCATTCTTCCTCTTTCTCTCTCCCTCTCTCATTTTCACTCTCTTCCTCTTTCTCTCTCCCCCTCTCATTCTCACTCTCATTCTTACTCTTTCTCTCCCCCTCTCATTCTTCCTCTTTCTCTCTCCCCCTCTCATTCTTCCTCTTTCTCTCTCCCCCTCTCATTCTCACTTTCATTCTTCCTCTTTCGCTCTCCCCTCTCATTCTCATGCTCATTCTTCCTCTTTCTCTCCCCCTCTCATTCTCACTCTCATTCTTCCTCTTTCTCTCCCCCTCTCATTCTCACTCTCATTCTTCCTCTTTCTCTCTCCCCCTCTCATTCTCACTCTCATTCTTCCTCTTTCTCTCTCCCTCTCTTCATTTCACTCTCATTCTCTCTTTCTCTCTCCCCCTCTCATTCTCACCTTCATTCTTTCTCTTCTCTCCCCCTCTCATTCTTCCTCTTTCTCTCTCTCCCCTCTCATTTTCCACTCTCATCTCTTCCTCTTCTCTCTCCCCTCTCATTCTCACTCTCATTCTTCCTCTTTTCTCTCTCCCCTCTCATTCTCACTCTCATTCTTCCTCTTTCTCTCTCCCTCTCATTCTCCTCTTTTTCTTCTCCCCTCTCATTCTCACTCTCATTCTTCCTCTTTCTCTCTCCCCTCTCATTCTTCCTCTTCTCTCCCCTCTCATTCTCACTCTCATTCTTCCTCTTCTCTCTTCCTCCCCCCTCTCATTTTCAATCTTCATTCTTCCTCTTTCTCTCTCCCCTCTCATTCTCACTCTCATTCTTCCTCTTTCTCTCTCCCCCTCTCATTCTCACTCTCATTCTTCCTCTTTCTCTCTCCTCTCTCATTCTCACTCTCACTCTTCCTCTTTCTCTCTCCCCCTTCATTCTCACTCTCATTCTTCCTCTTTCTCTCTCCCCCTCTCATTCTCACTCTCATTCTTCCTCTTTCTCTCTCCCCCTCTCATTCTCATTTTCATTCTTCCTCTTTCTCTCTCCCCTCTCATTCTCACTCTCATTCTTCCTCTTTCTCTCTCCCCTCTCATTCTCACTCTCATTCTTCCTCTTTCTCTCTCCCCTCTCATTCTCACTCTCATTCTTCCTCTTTCTCTCTCCCCTCTCATTCTCACTCTCATTCTCCCTCTTTCTCTCTCCCCCTCTCATTCGCCCTCTTTCTCTCTCCCCCTCTCATTCTCCCTCTTTCTCTCTTCCCCTCTCATTCTCACTTTCATTCTTCCTCTTTCGCTCTCCCCCTCTCATTCTCACTCTCATTCTTCCTCTTTCTCTCTCCCCCTCTCATTCTCACTCTCATTCTTCCTCTTTCTCTCTCCCCCTCTCATTCTCACTCTCATTCTTCCTCTTTCTCTCTCCCCCTCTCATTCTTCCCTCTTTCTCTCTCCCCCTCTCATTCTCACTCTCATTCTTCCTCTTTCTCTCTCCCCCTCTCATTCTCACTCTCATTCTTACTCTTTCTCTCCCCCTCTCATTCTTCCTCTTTCTCTCTCCCCCTCTCATTTTCACTCTCATTCTTCCTCTTTCTCTCTCCCCTCTCATTCTTCCTCTTTCTCTCTCCCCTCTCATTCTCACTCTCATTCTTCCTCTTTCTCTCTCCCCTCTCATTCTCACTCTCATTCTTCCTCTTTCTCTCTCCCCCTCTCATTCTCACTCTCATTCCTCCTCTTTCTCTCTCCCCCCTCTCATTTTCAATCTCATTCTTCCTCTTTCTCTCTCCCCCCTCATTCTCACTCTCATTCTTCCTCTTTCTCTCCCCCTCTCATTCTCATTCTCACTCTTCCTCTTTCTCTCTCCCCTCTCATTCTCACTCTCATTCTTCCTCTTTCTCTCTCCCCTCTCATTCTCACTCTCATTCTTCCTCTTTCTCTCTCCCCCTCTCATTCTCACTCTCATTCCTCCTCTTTCTCTCTCCCCCCTCTCATTTTCAATCTCATTTCTCTTCTTTCTCCTCTCCCCCCTCATTCTCACTCTCATTCTTCCTCTTTCTCTCTCCCCCTCTCATTCTTCCTCTTCTCTCTCTCCCCTCTCATTCTCACTCTTCCTCTTTCTCTCTCCCCCTCTCATTCTCACTCTCATTCGTCCTCTTTCTCTCTCCCCCTCTCATTCTCACTCTCATTCTTCCTCTTTCTCTCTCCCCCTCTCATTCTTCCTCTTTCTCTCTCCCCTCTCATTCTCACTCTCATTCTTCCTCTTTCTCTCTCCCCCTCTCATTCTCACTCTCATTCTTACTCTTTCTCTCCCCTCTCATTCTTCCTCTTTCTCTCTCCCCCTCATTCGTCCTCTTTTCTCTCCCCCTCTCATTCTCACTCTCATTCTTCCTCTTTCTCTCTCCCCCTCTCATTCTTCCTCTTTCTCTCTCCCCCTCTCATTCTCACTCTCATTCTTTCTCAGTCACTTTCTTTTTATTCTCTCTATCACATTCTTTGTCGAGCTTTCTTCTGACTCTCTCTTTCTTTCTCCTCTCTCCTTCTCTTCCTCATTTTCTTTCCCTCCCCCTAGTTCCTAATTCTTTCCTCTCACATTTTTTTTCTCATGCCTTTGCTTGCTTTCATTCTCTCCCTTTCTTATTCTCTCTCATATCACTTCTTCTTTCATTCTTTCTCTAACTCTCTCGTTCTTTCTCTCTCTCATGCATTTTCTCTCATTTTCTCTTTTTCCCTCTCTCATTCCCTCTCTTTCTCTCATTCAATCTCTGTTCTTTCTCACACATTCCCGATTTTCTCAGTCTTTTTACTTTCTCTTATTCCTTCTCTCTTCACTTTGTCTCTCATTCCCTCATTTATCTCTCCCTCTCATATTCTCAACCTCTTCCTTCCTCAGTATCTTACTAATTCTATACTTATCTCACTCTTTTATTCCCTCTCCCTCTCTCTTCTCTCATTCTTTCTGTCTCTCATTCCCTCTTTCTCTAGTTTCCTCTTTCTCTCGTTTCCTCTGTCTCTCATTCCCTTTCTGTCTCTCATTCCCTCTCTTCCTTTCATTCCCCCTCGCTAATTCTTTCATTCTCTCATTCCCTTTCTTTCTCTCATTCATTCTTTCTCTCATACCCTCTCACCTCCCCTTATTCTTTCTGTCTCATTCTCTATCTCTTCTCTCTATCCCAGGTGAGAGGTAGTGAATGTATTACTGAGTGTGTCACTGCATGTATGACTGAGCGTGTCACTGAATGTATGACTGAGCGTGTCACTGAATATGTCACTGAGTGTGTCACTGAATGTATGACTGAGTGTGTCACTGAATATGTCACTGAGTGTGTCACTGAATGTATGACTGAGTGTCACTGAATGTGTGACTGAATGTGTCACTGAGTGTGTGACTGAATATGTCACTGAGTGTGAGTCTGAATGTGTGACACACTCAGACATACATTCAGTGACACACTCAGTGACACGCTCAGTCATACATTCAGTGACACACTCAATGATACACTCAGTCATACATTCAGTGACACACTCAGACATAAATTCAGTGACACACTCAGTGATACATTCAGTGACACACTCAGACATAAATTCAAATTCAAATGGGAAGAGAACAGAGTACTTCCGGCAGGCTCGTGGAGTCAGACAAGGCTGCAGCCTAAGTCCAACCCTCTTTAACATCTACATCAATGGACTGGCTGAAGCTCTAGAATCCTCCTCAGCACCAGGACTAACTCTACATGACACCGAGGTGAAGTTCCTGTTGTATGCAGATGACCTCCTATTACGGTCACCAACAGAAAGAGGTCTACAAGACAGCCTGGAAGTGCTGGAAAAATACAGTGCGGCATGGGCACTACCCATCAACCAAAAGAAAACAAAGGTCAAAGGAAGAACGCAAAAACCAAGAGGTCCTCTTTCACACTTAATGACTGCACTCTTGATGAAGCCAACAGCTACACATACCTCGGCCTAGAAACAAACCGATCGGGAAGGTTCAAACCAGCCATAGAGGCCCTAAGAGACAAGGCGCGTAGAACCTTCTATGCCATCAGGAGAAACCTCTACAAACTAAAACCGCCTGTAAGAGTCTGGCTTAAAATATTTGATAGCGTCATCACTCTAATCCTCCTTTATGGCAGTGAAGTATGGGGACCCATCACCTACCCTGACCAACCCAAATGGGACACCAGCCCAACAGAAATATTCCATCTGGAATTCTGCAAGCACCTCCTCCAAGTCCATCGGAGCATCTCTAACAATGCTTGCCGGGCCGAGCTGGGCAGACTCCCCTTACTTCTTGCAGTACAGAAGAGGGCGCTATCATACTGGGACCAGCCTCATCAGCCTCATCATCAGCCTCATCATCAGCAGCCTCAACTCATACCACCATAAAGCCCTACTGGCCAACAAAGACCATCCCAAACCATGTGGGCTACAACAACTCATATCCACCCTGTTCATCCAAAGCCCCCATGAATGCAACCTGACAAAAATCCTACAAGAATTGTGCGCCCCCCCCCCCCCCCAATATTGCCCAACTCTCATGGATATATTGCCCAGCTCTCATTGATATATTGCCCAGCTCTCATTGATATATTGCCCAGATCTCATGGATATATTGCCCAGCTCTCATTGATATATTGCCCAGCTCTCATGGATATATTGCCCAGCTCTCATTGTTATATTGCCCAGCTCTCATGGATATATTTCCCAGCTCTCATGGATATATTGCCCAGTTCTCATTGATATATTTCCCAGCTCTCATTGATATATTTCCCAGCTCTCATTGATATATTGCCCAGCTCTCATGGATATATTGCCCAGCTCTCATGGATATATTGCCCAGCTCTCATGGATATATTGCCCAGCTCTCATGGATATATTGCCCAGCTCTCATTGTTATATTGCTCAGCTCTCATTGATATATTGCCCCGTTCTCATTGATATATTTCCCAGCTCTCATTGATATATTTCCCAGCTCTCATTGATATATTGCCCAGCTCTCATGGATATATTGCCCAGCTCTCATGGATATATTGCCCAGCTCTCATGGATATATTGCCCAGCTCTCATTGTTATATTGCTCAGCTCTCATTGATATATTGCCCAGCTCTCATTGATATATTGCCCAGCTCTCATGGATATATTGCCCAGCTCTCATTGTTATATTGCCCAGCTCTCATTGATATATTGCCCAGCTCTCATGGATATATTGCCCAGCTCTCATGGATATATTGCCCA
This sequence comes from Leptobrachium leishanense, assembly GCA_009667805.1. NCBI lineage: Eukaryota > Metazoa > Chordata > Amphibia > Anura > Megophryidae > Leptobrachium > Leptobrachium leishanense. The sequence continues at coordinate 18,012,551 of CM019069.1, forward strand.
GCTCTCATGGATATATTGCCCAGCTCTCATTGTTATATTGCTCAGCTCTCATGATATATTGCCCAGCTCTCATTGATATATTGCCCAGCTCTCATGGATATATTGCCCAGCTCTCATTGTTATATTGCCCAGCTCTCATTGATATATTGCCCAGCTTTCATGGATATATTGCCCAGCTCTCATGGATATATTGCCCAGCTATCATGGATATATTTCCCAGCTCTCATGGATATATTGCCCAGCTCTCATTGATATATTTCCCAGCTCTCATTGATATATTTCCCAGCTCTCATTGATATATTGCCAGCTCTCATGGAATATTGCCCAGCTCATGGATATATTGCCCAGCTCTCATGGATATATTGCCCAGCTCTCATGGATATATTGCCAGCTCTCATTGTTATATTGCTCAGCTTCATTGATATATTGCCCCGTTCTCATTGAATAATTTCCCAGCTCTCATTGATATATTTCCCAGCTCTCATTGATATATTGCCCAGCTCTCATGGATATATTGCCCAGCTCTCATGGATATATTGCCCAGCTCCATGGATATATATTGCCCAGCTCTCATTTTATATTGCTCAGCTCTCATTGATATATGCCCAGCTCTCATTGATATATTGCCCAGCTCTCATGGATATATTGCCCAGCTCTCATTGTTATATTGCCCAGCTCTCATTGATATATTGCCCAGCTCTCATGGATATATTGCCCAGCTCTCATGGATATATTGCCCAGCTCTCATGGATATATTGCCAGCTCTCATTGTTATATTGCCCAGCTCTCATTGATATATTGCCCAGCTCTCATTGATATATTGCCCAGCTCTCATGGATATATTGCCCAGCTCTCATTGTTATATTGCCCAGCTCTCATTGATATATTGCCCAGCTTTCATGGATATATTGCCCAGCTCTCATGGATATATTGCCCAGCTCTCATGGATATATTTCCCAGCTCTCATGGATATATTGCCCAGCTCTCATTGATATATTTCCCAGCTCTCATTGATATATTTCCCAGCTCTCATTGATATATTGCCCAGCCCTCATTGATATATTTCCCAGCTCTCATTGATATATTTCCCAGCTCTCATTGATATATTGCCCAGCTCTCATTTATATATTGCCCAGCTGTCATTGATATATTGCCCAGCTCTCATGGATATATTGCCCAGCTCTCATTGATATATTGCCCAGCTCTCATTGATATATTGCCCAGCTCTCATTGATATATTGCCCAGCTCTCATTGATATATTGCCCAGCTTTCATGGATATATTGCCCAGCTATCATGGATATATTTCCCAGCTATCATGGATATATTGCCCAGCTATCATGGATATATTGCCCAGCTCTCATTGATATATTGCCCAGCTCTCATGGATATATTGCCCAGCTCTCATGGATATATTGCCCAGCTCTCATGGATATATTGCCCAGCTCTCATTGTTATATTGCCCAGCTCTCATGGATATATTGCCCAGCTCTCATGGATATATTTCCCAGCTCTCATGGATATATTGCCCAGCTCTCATTGATATATTGCCCAGCTCTCATGGATATATTGCCAGCTCTCATGGATATATTGCCCAGCTCTCATTGTTATATTGCCCAGCTCTCATGGATATATTGCCCAGCTCTCATGGATATATTGCCCAGCTATCATGGATATATTGCCCAGCTCTTATGGATATATTGCCCAGCTCTCATGGATATATTGCCCAGCTGTCATGGATATATTGCCCGGCTCTCATGGATATATTGCCCGGCTCTCATGGATATATTGCCCGGCTCTCATGGATATATTGCCCATCTCTCATTGATATATTGGCTTTGGGCCGGATGCCATGCAGGGGGGGGGTGCCCGGTCCTGAATAGCGTGAGAGTCCGTGGAAAAAGTGGGCGGCTGCGCACGTGCGTATGTGCAGGTCACGCGGTCTGGCCAGTCAGGTGGTATAGAGACTCAGTACCACCTGACTGGCCGGACCGCGTGACCTGCGCACGCACGCAGCCGCCTCCCCTTCAACACAGACTCTCATGCTATTCAGAACCGGGCACCCCCCTGCATGGCATCCGGGCCCCCTCAAGCCGCGGTCAGTCCGAGCCTGCTGGCTGGGAACGTTTAGGGGCGCAAATTTCTTTTGAACTCATGCGCCAGTGGCGGAAGTACCAGGGTCGCAGCGGTCGCAGTTGCGACCGGGCCCTGGCATTCCGCCACTGGAGGGGGGCCCAGCGCCGTCGCCAGATTCCGGCAAAAAGCGCCGGAATCTGGGAGCAGCGCCGCCGGCTGTTCTCCTCCCTCGCGAGAACTCGGCTGCGCTGGTCAGGTGGTTTCCGGTGAGCGGCCAGGCTGCATGCTTTCAGCGGCCGCTCACCATGGAGAGAGGAGCCTGAACCTGAGGTGAACTGGGGGGCCCTATATACCCATAAGAGCTGGGGGGCCCTATATACCCATTAGAGCTGGGCGCAAATCTATCCATTAGCTGGGGCAATATATCCATGAGCTGGGACAGTATATCCATGAGCTGGGGCAGTATCCATGAGCTGGGGCAGTATATCCATGTGCTGGGGCAGTATATCCATGTGCTGGGGCAGTATATCCATGAGCTGGGGGCAGTATATCCATGAGCTGGGGGCAGTATATCCATGAGCTGGGGCAGTATATCCATGTGCTGGGGCAGTATATCCATGTGCTGGGGCAATATATCCATGAGCTGGGGCAGTAAATCCATGAGCTGGGGCAGTATCCATGAGCTGGGGCAGTATATCCATGAGCTGGGGCAGTGTCCATGAGCTGGGGCAGTATATCCATGTGCTGGGGCAGTATCCATGTGCTGGGGCAGTATATCCATGAGCTGGGGCAGTATATATGTGCTGGGGCAGTATATACATGAGCTGGGGCAAATATATCCATGAGCTGGGGCAAATATATCCATGAGCTGGGGGTAAATATATCCATGAGCTGGGGCAGTATATCCATGTGCTGGGGCAGTATATCCATGAGCTGGGGCAGTATCCATGTGCTGGGGCAGTATATCCATGAGCTGGGGCAGTATATATGTGCTGGGGCAGTATATCCATGAGCTGGGGCAATATATCCATGAGCTGGGGCAATATATCCATGAGCTGGGGGCAAATATATCCATGAGCTGGGGGCAAATATATCCAGGAGCTGGGGGCAAAAATATCCATGTGTGGCCTGGGGGCAATATATCCATGTGTGGTCTGGGGGCAATATATATGTCCATGTGAGCTGGGGCAATATATATATCCATGTGAGCTGGGGCAATATATATGTCCATGTGAGCTGGGGCAATATATATATCCATGTGAGCTGGGGCAATATATATATCCATGTGAGCTGGGGCAATATATATGTCCATGTGAGCTGGGGGCAATATACAGTATATATCTGTGTCAGCTGGGGGCAATACTATCTTTTTTATATTGCAGGAAAAAAAAAGTAAAAATATAGATTTTTTTTGGGGGGGGTTGGGGGGCCCCTTCATGGATTCTTGCACCGGGGCCCTCCGGTTTCTAGTTATGCCACTGTCATGCACCACTAAAAAAACTGTGCCTGGGGCCACCGCCCCCCCCCCACACTACACCACTGGCACTGAGGGACACTCACTTCCAGAGACTCTCCGCTCTCATCTTAGAAGAGACGAGGAAACTCCACATCATACTGGGAGAAGAGGAGCCGGCGGTGAAAATATCTGCCCAATACGTCACAGAATGTCACAGACTGAGAGGAACATGAGAGATCCTGGAGGACTTATAAATCCCCAACACGGACTCGCCCCCATCCCCCTTCACATTATCCCTTACCCCTGATAATGTCCATGGACTTGCCCCCCCCCCCCCATATATATGTCCCACTACCCCCCCCCCTCCCCATATGCTTTGGCAATGCTAAAATGTATTTGGTTGTGCCAATAAAGCTTATTTGAATTGAATTGACACACTCAGGGACACACAGACATAAATTCAGTGACTCAGTGTGTCACAAATGTATGTCTGAGTCAGTGTGTCACGCTCTTCCTGTTCCGGATACAATGTATCGCGTTGCGTACTTTTGAAAAATACGGGGCGGAGCCGGCGAGTTATTTTCACCAGGGGGAGGGGCTTTACTCCCACAGTCGTTACATATCTCTAGTGGGCGTGGTCCGGGCTAATTCCCCTTGCTGCGCACCTCTGAGTAAAGGGGCGTGTCTAGCGCGTCATTCCAGCCTATAGGCGTGTTCCGCGCCTCTGGCAGATACTAGTGGCGTGTTACGCAGTAAGCGGCTCATTCTCACAGAGATCCGTCACCCAGGCTCCGGTGAGACCCCCCTGCCCTCCCCCATACAGAGCCCGCCGCGGACTCCCGGAGCTCCTCTGCAGACACCAGCCTCCTGTGCAGACCCGCAGCTTCTCCTCGAACTCAACCAGGACCTCCAACATGGTGAGCGCCTCCCCTCCCCCCTCATTGCTGGCCGTGTCGCAGCCCGCGTGTCGCCGGAGCAGGCGGGGGGTGTATTGGGGTGTTTTTTTGCCCTCCTGGCAGCCGTTTCCCCATAGTGTGCCCTGCACGCCCCTCCCCCTCCTCCTCGTGGCACGGAGCAGGAATGTGGCAGCTGCTCCCCCGCCCCGGCACAGGTTTAGGGGGATTTGTGGGGGGAGGGGTAGAGGCCCGCTAACCCCCCCCCCCCCCAGAGGGTCACGTGGCGGGTGTTGTTTAGGTTCTTGCTGCGTCACGGTGACGCTCTGAGCAGCAATGCGGGGGTTACATTTATATCTATGTATCGGTGCCATGCTGCTCCAGCAGATCCCCCCCCCCACACACTGCAACCCGCCTGGCGTGGGGACAGGGCCTGTGATTTCCCCCCCCCGAGCGGCCTGTGATTTCCCCCCCCCCCCCCGAGCGGCCTGTGATTTTCCCCCCCCCGAGCGGCCTGTGATTTTCCCCCCCCCGAGCGGCGGCGCGGGGCCTGTGATTCCCCCCCCCCCCCCACCGAGCGGCCTGTGATTTTCCCCTCCCCCCCCCCCCCCGAGCGGCGTGGGGCCTGTGATCCCCCGAGGGCCTGTGATTTTTTTTTTTTTTTTTTTTTTTTCCACCCAGCAAAGGCCTCTTTACCTGAACTCTGCGGATTTCTGCAGGTTTATTCACTTTGTTTCTGGGGGTTTATTCGTTAAACAGAATCTCCATAAAGGGGGGGGAATTCTTTTTTTTTAAATCCCTTCTTTTTGCAGAGTTTTTTTAGTGTTTTTTCACGAAGCCGCGACTTGTGCCCACTTTATATTAAACCTCCTATATTGAAAAATGTCAGTCTTGTCCAGCGGCCGCCGCTTTCTGGAATGTTTTTATTATTACATTGTGTCAGTGATGGTTTTTAATAGTGCTACCTTAACTCTTTCCCCCCCCCCCCCCCATCCTGAAGGCCTACAATTCCCATAATCCTCTTAATGCGATCAGTGATTGAGAACCTTGGCAACCCGAATGTTTCAGAACTGCATGATGCTTGGTCACACATAGGGCTGGCAGAGCATCATGGGATATGCAGTTAAGGAGCATCTGGTTTGCTGTTCTGTGCAATCGAGAGCTGTAGGAGTTGTTCTTGTAGTTTGGCATCATATAAGGGGGTGGAGTCAGTGACATCATGTCCCTAATCACTTGTGCGCTCCTTGGAGCTTGCTGAGGATCATGGGAAATGTAGTTCTAGAAATATCTAGCGGGTCCAGGCCAAGCCGTCCTTGCTGCTATAGAGCAGGGCTGTCTATCAAACTCAGAAGTTCATGCCTACAAATCCATGAATTCCTTTAATGTAATAGATGGCACAGAATCATGGGAGTTGTAGTTCGGGGGGGGGCTGGAGTTTGACAGCCTTGCTGTAGAGCATCCTGGAGGATACGCTACCTGCGTGGGCAATCAGTCCGCGTCACTAGTATTATGCTTTGATCTACATGGCACCAGAAGATTCTGTGGCGCAGTATATGGCAGGATACATTTGGACGGTAATGCGTATGAAAGGAGACACGTAATGTGGTGACGGCGACACAGGAGGATCTTGCAGTGATTGAGTTCCCCCCTGCGTCAGCTCTTAAAGGGTTAAAGTCCATGGCACGGTAACTATTTATGCCCCGGGCTGTTTTTGCGAGTCCGTGCCTCACCGCGCTGCAGACTGTTACCACGCCCAAACCCGATGCCTTCCTGCGGTGCACTGCAATGCAGGCTGTGTTTCCGTGGGAGGAGGGGGGTGAGACACACAGGTTTCAGATGAATTCTGCAGAGTATTCCCTGATTTGTGTGCCCCCCTGCTCTTTTTAAAATGCAGGCATCGATCAGCCTCGGTGACACCCCCGCTGCCCACTGTTTGACATCACCTGCCGGGGGCAGAATTCACTCACATGCCCCCCCTCCAGTCTTACAGGGTGGGCGGCTGAGTGCGTTTGTTTCAGGATCCTTTCCTAACTTGGGAATTGCGGCGTCTGGAGGCCGATTCTTCATTCCGCCTGTTTATCTTTGACCTGTCAGGGAAAGAGAAGTCGCAGCGCAGCACCTGCTCTGCGCATATCCTGCTTCAACACTGACGCAGCAAGGGAGGCATGGCAAGCAGCCGGGATAAGGGGGGGGGGCTAAAAGGGTGGTTCTGGGAAAGCTGGGTTTTATTCTAGTTCTTGACTGCGCAATCCATTTCAACCAACGGCATTTTCCCACGCGGTTATCGTACGGTCAGTGTTTCCCAGGCAGCCCGTCCTTATTTATATCAACTCATCGACCGAAGGGGCCAGGCGCACATTTTTTTAACTCCAATTCGAGAGCCAGATGTGAGATACTATGAGCTTGTGGCGCCCCGGGCCCTGGATTAGTCAAGACCTGATCGTCTTTCTTGAAGACGGTGAGATCTGCCTGTCCTGTTTGGGAGCATTGACCCAGAGCCAAGCCATCGAATCCTAAATCCAGAAAATGGACTTGTCCTCCGAATCACATGACTGCCGGAATAAATTCCAAGATATTGCACCCCTCCTCCAGGATATTTACAAATAAACATTGAAGCACACGGTGGCAACATGTTTACAGTGTGTCGCAATCTAAAGGACGCTCACAAAACAGGAGCTTACGTGCAGCCCCGCCAAACTTCCGCTTTTTTGAGTTGTTTGTCGGTCGCTTCAAGTGCGTTCGTCTGTATAATTCGTCAAAATAAAGCCGCGTCTCGTAGCGCGCTATACACTAAAGAATTCCTAATTTTAGAATAGATATGTACTCACATATGGTGACACCAAAATAGACTTACTTTCTATTGGCCTAAAGATGTTTATGACCAGGCGCAGCTTCAATTAAAGCCACCAACGGGTCAAGAGGGGGTTAATATATAAAATCATTTATCAAAACTATAAAAAGCCGCAACGCGTTTTTGTTTTTTTTTGCCCATAAAATTGCAGCTTCAGTTGGCTGTCAAGCCACGGCGAGTATAACGAGCGTCACATTTTATGATGCAATAATGTTTTGACGTGTTGGTTTCAGTGTGACGGATAGATTATCAATATTGGGTAGATAAATGGATATATTGAGTATATGGGTTATAGAGATGGAGGATTGGGCAGATGTGTATAGGGATCTCGAACTCTTGGCCCCCCCCCAGTTGTTTATGAACTACATCTCCCACGATCCTCTGGTCATCTATTGTATTTCTGGGAATTGTAGGCGATCGAAATCTGGAGGGCCGGAGTTGGATCAATATTGGATATCGGAGATAGTGTTTCAGACACATAGGTGCGCGCAGGGGGTGTGTTGGGTTGCCCAGGCACACCCTAGTGTTGGGTGATATTCTCTTCCACCTCTTAATTTGACATTTCAGATGTCCCTTTATCTGGTTCATGATGAATAACATAAAAACTGACAGTATCTCTGATTACAGGCTCGTTATATTGAATGAAAAATGTGCATTTTGGGCAAAATGTCCTAAACCTAAGTTTTTCAATTAATGTTCTATATGTGCACACCCTATTTATTTCTGTTCTGATGGTCTTGGCGACCCCCTTGGATGTGCACGGACGTCTCTGGATAGTAATTTGGATGTTGCAGTGATACTCTGCCACAGCCTATGTCGCAGTCTGCTGGCTCCCTCTTCCTCTTGTCTTCAGTTGGGGGAAAAAAACCTATGCCTGCTCAGCTGGAATCAGTCTACTCGTAAACAAATGCGGTGCCTTGGGGTGTTCACCCCCCCCCCCCCCGTCAGTCATATCATCTGTGATCATGTTCTCCCGCTCAATGAACGGTACAAAAAAATCCCAGGATGTGATGTTATTCAATATCTTTATATATAAAGCTGGCACCTGACGCGTTTTACAGAGTAGTTCCTGCACATGTTCAGAAATGAGAATGCGTCCGATTTGGATGGAATCGGCCGATACTGTTGTCATGACATCATTGTGCATGGGCCTGTTGTAGTAAACGGTTATATCCTTTTGTGTGAGGGACCTGTAGCCTTGCATGGTGGTTGGTGAGTACCATCCCGTGTGAATGGCTGTGTAGTGGCCTCTTTGTGCTTCCATCAAGCCCAGAACCTTTTGTCAGCCATATTTGTATGTTCACGGTACAAGTCGTCTCATCGCCCTCTGAGCTTGTGTCCCTGACGTCCCCAGCTTTCAAGATATGCGTTAATTGGCAAACGCTCACCTGCTTGGCTTGTTCACCAAGGGCCGGAACCTTGACATTTGCGTCACTCTTATCCCTGACAAAGTCTCGCTGGATAAAAACGCGTCGTGTGTTTTTGTATCTTCTCTGAAGAGATTGGGACCTTTTTGGGCATAAAGTGATGTTATTCCAAAGTGGCCTCTTCTACAGGGTCCAAGCATTTGCCTCGATCAAAGTCCTTTTAATTCTGGGTGTCTGATACTGTTCTGGACTGATCCAACATTTGTCCCGGGAGGATTGTAGATTTCCCCCCCCCCCCCCACGTTTGCTATTATGCTCACAATGACACGCATGCTTCTACACTGCTACATATTGACACGTGTCCCGAAGGGAACCTGAAAGCGTGATGTCTCAACGCAGCCTCTGGATGTAGGACATGATTTGGGAAATGGTCAAGCATCCTCAGTGAATGATCAGTTTGCTGTGTGTGTTCTCTACCCAGTAACAAAGTCTACACCATTCCATGCTGTTATATAATGTGGGTATAGATGAGGCTTGTCATCGATGGACCACCTTCGTCTTTCTAGCAGTCGTTGTCACTGGCTGCTCGTTACCAGATGATGGTGACATTGGAAGCCACGTCTTGCTCCTTGTCCATATAATGACATACTGCAGGTCTCACAATGCCTTTTGCCATGTCAAAATGTCATGCCTTTTGCCGTTGAAGACTGCGGCCCTGTTATTAACGTACTACCTGACCCTGTGCGTTGCTAGGCTGGTCGCATAAAGCCACATGTCTTGCCCAGCATGAAGCTCCACGCAGTCCGTAGTTTCTCCTGATCATTTCACGTGTCGGCGAATAACTTGCAAGTCATTTTTGTCCCATGAGCCTGTCTGCCCCATTTATAAATCCTGGCCTCGTCCGCGAGCCAAGCGACAACCCCTAAAATTAGTACAATGAGTCGTGGCTGGGTGAGGGGCCGGAGCTGCCCGACGTGTAAATAGGCATCCCACATGTTCCTGCCAATCAGGGCACCTGGAGTGGCTTCCTGCACTTAGGGACAGGACCTCAACCTATTAATACCCAAAGAGTGACAAACGAGTGTACGTTTACTATCCCAGATTTTACGTCCACACCTTATCGTAACATCGTTCAGCCTCAGACCACCAGTGGACTAAAACTCCCATAATTCCATGGAACAAGGATGGGTGGAGGGTCATGTTCCTGCACCTGTTCTTTACCGCCTCGAAGGTGCAACTTTCAGCAGTGTTGCAATATGCAGCTACGTCCCAGAATGCACTCTGCTAAAACGGGCAACATGTTCAGAAGAGTGCCTTGAGCTTTATAGAACCTCCCACTGCGCAGATCATTTTTCTATTTGAAGGCTATGGGATTCGCCTGAATAAACCTGCTGAATGAAAATGCCGAACAGCAGGGCATTTCTCTGCTGTTCAGTGTCTCTGAATAGATTAACCATTGCTTCTCTATGGGGGATTTCACTGGCAATTCGGCAATATTTGACGAATTGCGGTGAAATTGCACCGTACAGAGAAATTCAGTGTTCGGTGGCAAGTTCGGCTCTGAGTAAACCCTTGAGGGAAGTAAGGCATGTGTTTCAGTCAGGACAGAGAAATCCACGGACTCTTTAAAGAGCAAGAACTCAAAGGCAGGAAATAAAACCTTTTATTTAACATGATGTGCCTCAGTGACCCAACATTGTTAGGAGTGATGTCACTGCCATGATGTCACACATGCATGTTGTTAAAGCCACAGTGATAGTTGATGATAAAGAAACACAGGATGCAATCAGATTCTGGGGTTTGCAGACACCAGCTCCCAGCATGCCACTGTGCAGGAAATAGGAAGTGCTCTGTTTGGGGGGGGGGTGAAGGGGCTCTTTTCGGAGGGAGGGGGATGCCTGGTCCCTTGCAATCATCAAATCGGTTAGAAGCTTATCTCGCAGTGTGTGGTTCTCCCTCCCTTCCCAGAGGGCCGTAGTCCATGTTCCTTTGCTGTGACTCAATTTAAAGTCCGGATCTGCCTGGTCATGAGCAAGGAAAAAACCTGCGCAGCTGAAATCAAGCAATTTCCGCACCATTGAGCCATATCTTTTGTCAGTCGTGTGGAGCTTTTGCAATGTGAAACACAAGGACAAGTTTGTGTAACTGCCTGGCCAACAAAAGGTCTCCGTACAGGCCTGGGGGGGGGGGTGGGCTTCACTGGGTAAGGTCTAGATTCAGCAACTTGTGTGTCCCGGGGGAAAAAAAAACAAGGCCATATGACCTCACTGAGCAGGTTCCCCTGATGGCACAGCGGGCATATTCCAAGATGGCAATGCCAGGATTCATCGGGCTCAAATTATGCAAGAGTGGTTGAGGGAGCATGAGACATCATTTTCACACATGGATTGGCCACCGCGCAGTCCAGACCTTAACCCCATTTGAGGTTAATCTTTGGGATAATGTGCTGGAGAAGACTTTACACAGCGCCGCGACTCTCCCATCATCAATACAAGATCTTGGCCACAAATTAATGCCACTCTAACTAATGCCATTAATGCTGTGACATCGTGTGAGCTTATCCACACAATGCCGCGGCGCATGCGTGACGCAAAAGGGACACAACACCCGTATTACAGTGGGAGTTTATTCTGGGGTGTGTGTGGTTGTTTCTATTACATTTATCGTTCTAGCAAGTTATTAAACTTAAAGTGTGTTAGACTCGCGCACACACACAAAATAAGATGCCTGCACTTCACCAGAACATGCATTTATTTTTTTTAAGTGCTGCTAAAACTGGTTTTAGAATATACCATATACAGCGTACTCCACTTAAACCTTTATGTAAAAGGCAGCAAAAAAATACTTAGTGCAGTAAAGCTTAGAATCCAGATGTTTTTTAGTGTCAGTCACTCCGCAACAACCTTGCAAACGTTTAATCTGCTGCTTTCTGATATCCCTTTCGTGAAACACAAGTTTGTTGCAATAGAAATAAATCGGCGTTTATAAAATATCCCACATACCCTTTTTGTTACCCTGAACAAGTATATAAGGGGTAAACGTCGCTGATGCTGGAATAGGTTATAATCTCTGCCTCCTGGGAGTTAATAATTAAAAAAAAAAAAGCAAAAGCTAATCACTTGCTCCTTCTCCTCTGGCCTCGTATTGGTCAGGATAACCGCGTGTTGGGAGGCCCAACCCCCGCCATTGCTACCAAGCGCAATAAACCCCAGGCTTCGGACGCGCAGCTCACTAAAGAGCAACAAAAATATATATATTATTTTTCAATAATGTGAGTGATCATACGACTCATTATTCTTGTCCTCTCAGACGTGCAAGTACACCACTTTCCAGAGAAATGCACGTATCCTTCCCCAGTCTGTTGGACTGTGCACTGCTCGTCTTCAGGAGTTTTCGGGTGTGGTGGCGAGTTGAGGGTACAATTATGTTGTTAGCAGGTGTGCACGCCTGTTTGTACAGGTCTTGTAGGTCAGAGACTCGTGTCTTCAGATGTGGAACACGTCGACAATTTCTTGCAGCTCTTCATATGTAAAGGCCCCCTATACTGCTGTGGTCTGGTACAGGGAGCCGCGGCTGGAGAGAATATCGGCACAACATGCCTTTTATTTAGGGCTGCCAGATCGGCCGTGTCTTCCTGGACACAATTTGTTCACACTGGACAGTGTGCAAAAAATGCCACCCTGCAGCATGTATAATCGATACGCTGCATGAAAGCAATCCCAGGTGACCTGCCTTGATTTCCTTCCTGCAGCATACGATTTATACATGTTGCAGGGCAGCACTTTTCCCTGTTCCCCGCTGCATGAAATGGTTAATGTGTCCAGGAAAACATGGCTGACCTGGCGACCCTCGTTTTACAGCAGGAGGGAAGAATGACTTTTTTTCTTTGTGTGGAGGGGAGGTGACAATCATCTTGCAGAGGGAAAAGGTGCCATAATTAGTGTCGCCATGTTTTCCTGGACACATATTACTAGTTAATGCAGAGGGGGAGCACAGGGAAAAGTGCTGCCCTGCAACATGTATAATTCATATGCTGCAGGAAGGAAATCAAGGCAGGTCAACTGGGATTCCTTTGATTTCTTGCCTGCAGCATATGGATTATACATGCCGCGGGGTGGCATTTTTCATGCACTGCCCATCAGCATGAATAAATTGTGTCCAGGAAAACAGGACACGCATTTAGGGTTGCCAGATCGGCCATGTGTCAAGTTTAAAATGAGACAGGAGCTTTCATGTTGTAAGGCCAGAATGCCCCCTAAACGTTGCTGTACTACTCCCATGAGCCTCTGCCACTTGCCATATGGGAATATAGGCCTTCAGCATGGGAGGGGGGGGGGGGGGCTTGACCTCGGCAGTAAAGTAAAAACAGGCCATGTATTCTAAAGATGACATGTTTCGGGTTTGTTGTTTATTCCCAGAATGCATCAGGTGACTTTCTAATCAGTGTCCTTTAATCTCCAAATAACCACAATGATATTAATCAGAGGAGACGTCCTTGCAGGATATCGATGCGTTTGGAAATGTAAAAATAAATCCTCGCTTGTAATTATTGTGTCTAAAACCGGTTTCTGCATTTATGGAGAAACGGCATTAATGCAGTCACGCGTTCTGCTGGGAACAGGGCGACTCGCCCGGGCTGTATTTCCAGTGACTAGACCCACAGACTGTATATCTCTGTATCTGCATAGAGTGTTTATAAAGCGCCGCACTATGCAATTTCCCCGCACGGTGCATTTTCGTGGCAGTTCATCTATTCAAGCTGGTGATATGCCAAATAATCTTTGGCAGCAGTGAAATTGTCACATGGAGAAGTAAGGGTTAATCTATTCACAGAACGATGAACTGCACCGAATTGTCGGTGAAATGACCTGATTTTCAGTGATTCCGTTTGACAGGTTTAAACAGACGAATCCCACAGGAATCAATTGGGGGGGGGGGGGTTTACAGACGACTGGCTTTGTTTTTTTTTTTTTTCTTTTACACTTTTTTTAAAGTGAGTTCTGGTGTGTTTTTAGTTATTGTATGCTGATCTAGTCGGGGTATACAGGTACAGTCAGTATATCCAGACTGTGTATACAGCCAAGACTCCTGCAAAATTGTTTGGACCTGTTCCACCCGCTTGCGGTATGTATGGACGCTCCCAACTAGCAATGGGCGAAAAAATACTTGATGTTTGCAAATATTTGCCTCGTTACATTTTACAGTAAACCGCGCGCTGTTAGTACAGAGCAAATACCCCCCACAAGTGTCCACACCGCACTGCAGGCGCACAATGCACGCGGCAAACTGACGCAGGTTAGGCAAGAACATTAAACGCAGATGCAGCGCACTCCACATGTCCGTTCTAGCAACGTCAGCATAGCTGTGTGTGTGAATGAGGTCAGACGGACTGCATTTGTGTGGCCAGCATTTGACAGACAAAATGTTTTTCATATTTATATTCCCTTCTACATCTCATAACGTCAGTTTAAACTGACTGGTCTGTACAAAATGCGCTCGTCTGACACAAGCCTTATCTAGAGCAAAAAAATTGAATATCTGTTATGGCTGCTTTTATTCACACGCAGTTCGTTTCCCCTCCTCCTGATTTGAGTTTTTTTTTTTTTTACCCAGATAGCGGCGAGAAATCAAAGCCTCGTGCTGGAAGCTATCATTTCCCTGAGCGAGAGAACGGATTTTATGCTCTGCCTAAGCATCGTATAAAATCCATTATGAGAGTGTTGCGGCGCGCAGATACAAAAGTGGATACAGTTTAGGCCGGGGTCTGACAAGCATTTTGCAGAGTGGAAGGAACGTTCGTGAGACTTTCCTTCCCCTCTGACACCCGTCTGGCCGCCTCGTTGAGCGCAGTTAGTGCGCTCAGCACTGCAAGGCTCGATCCTCCTATGGAGCATCATGCTTTGCGGCTCCGTTAACTCGCGTCGTAGCGCTTCAACTGAGTCTTTCAGCACGGCCACATGCAATTCGTGCGTGCGCTACAGCGTGTGGCCTGCCCCATCGCAACAGACGCCGGGAGGCATGTCAGTGTGCTCGTCTGACCCCTGGCCTTGGGGGGGGGGGTGCCCACCATGACATCTCGCAGCATTATATACCTTCCGCCCTGCGTGATGATGGCGATGCAGAGGAGAGAGCACTGATGTGGTAGAAGAGGAAGACCTTGGGGCATTACCTTTCTGTGACCCCCCCCCCCCCAAATTCCAAAGAATCTATTTCTGCATGTTGATCTTCATTCACCGTTCTGTCAATAAATCCATTAGTTTTCCTACCGTCTATAATCAATTTATGTATTGATTGTCAGACTACTCCATCTAATAGTCTAAAGAGATGAGGGTTTATTTTAAAGGGACGCTCTATTCATCCAGACCACTTTTAAACGTGAAAAAGCGGTCAGAATGTGGTGAGTTTCTCCCCCGCTGCTTTGATCTGGCAAAAACACTGGGTGAAGTGGAGGAGTTTCCTCCAGCAGCTGGGATTTTTGTTTCCCGGCTGCTCGTCACACAGCAGGTGATATCATCGCTGCAGCCAGCGTTCCCAGAGAGGTGGCGATGGATCAGATCTGCGCAGGCGCTACAGAACTTGCGTATGTATGGTGCACAACTCCCACAGCCGTGCAAAATTTGTGATTCGCAAGTGGTGTATGAGCACAAATTGTGCAGAAAAACATCAAGGGCCTTCTGGTTCAGGAGGGAGAAAAGGTGAATAAATTCACCCAAAAACAAAGTAATAATTGGGCAGAGACTGTCCGCAGGATCCGCCCATTTATTTAAGGGTGTAAAAGGGAACTTTGTTTTTCAATAGCGCATCCCTTTTAATAAAACCTACATTTTTGGACATAAAGACAAAAGCGGCCGAGCTGGCAATATTCTGGGTTTGGGAAATGTTCCTAGTTTAGTAACGTCACATTTTCATGTCCTGAATCTCTCCGCACTTTTTTTTTTTTTTTTTCCCTGGAATTGGATGGTTTGGTTTTAGCCCAATCCTTTATCATGAATGAAAGACTGGTCAATTCATGCATTAAAACCTCCACTGCGAAATCTAAGACGGAACTTTTGTTTCTTGCAGAGAGAATGTATCTCCGTACACGTCGGCCAGGCCGGAGTGCAGATGGGCAACGCTTGTTGGGAACTCTACTGCTTGGAGCATGGAATCCAGCCTGACGGGCAGATGCCCAGCGACAAGCCCAAAGGTGGTGGAGACGATTCCTTCACAACCTTCTTCAGTGACACCGGGGCTGGAAAGTATGTCCCCCGTGCGGTGTTTGTGGATCTTGAGCCCACAGTTATCGGTGAGTGTCAACCTTGTAGGGTGGTGAGTCCATATAAGCGTCTATGCACACAATTTCAGTGCTTTGTGAATATCGGAGATTCAATTTAGCCAAAAATATGGCAAATTCGGTGTTTAGCACACAATCACTGTATTTTGCCGATCGTGTAATCACTGAAGCAGTTACCAGACGTTGGCAAAGCACACCGAATTACACTGATAACCGTTGAATTTCACTGAACTGCATAAATAGAGCCTCCAGTTCTCCCAATAGAATAAATGAATAAAAATGTGTTCAAATGCATGTTATTAGTCTGTTACAGAATAAGTCTGTTTTAAAAAATGAAACAGTCATCCAAAAGAGAACTCCTTAAATTTTTTCTCTTTTTTTAAATTTGAATTCTATAATCTTCGCCTGTTAACCTGTCGAACTGAATAATCAGAGCATTTCTGAAGTTCTGCGAATACAAGGCATAATAGTCTTAGACTATTTTGTTGCTGCCGAATTGCGGCAGATTTTGCTGTATTTCGCTGTGAAATTCACCATTCGAAGGTTAGTAAATAACCTAATGGACGACTCGTTCAACTTCATAACCAACAATTTTATATTTAAATGTGTTCTATATCCGATAAGGATATGGATGTATTATAAATTTAATAAAACCGTTGGTTAATATGAACTCCCAGCGCGCATCCACTGTTTTATGATTGCATTATTCGGGACGTTTGCACAAGGGCAGGTTTCCAATATTTTTTAATTTTTATTTTTTTCTTCCCTTTTTGTCTTTCGAGTGTAGGATTTTTGGTTGTACGTGCACACACACCAATAAAATTTACATTTGTGTCAAGGCTGGGGTCAGATGAGCACACTGTACTGACGTGCCGTCCGTCACAGCATTGTGATGTTTCAAATGGGCTGGCCACACACCGTAGCACGTGCACGAATTGCATGCGCTACAGCGGGTGTGCTGCAGCCACGCCAAATGCCTCCCTGTCACAATGCTACGATCTGCGTTGACAATGCTGCAAAGCGCAATCCTCCATAGGAGAATCGAGCCTTGCAGCGCTGAAACTGCACTCAGCAAGGTGGCTAGATGGGCATCAGAGTGGAAGGAACGTCCCCTTTTACGGATGTTCCTTACGCTCTGGAAAAATGCACATCTGACCTCCCCCAGCTTTAGTCTGTACTAGTCATTCTTTGGACTACGGCCGTACTCTTTCAGCGTAAAATCTACGTTTGTTGTATAGGAGCCTATAGATCACAAGTCGGTAATCTGGGCCTTCCAGGGATCCTATTCCAAGGTTGCTGTTAACTTTGTGCTCGTCTGACACGTCTGTGTGAGCGTCTGTTTTTTTTTTTTTTTTTTTTTGCACACATTATAACGTCTGTCGCAGCATAGAATAATCACCCATGGAGCCCCCCCCCCCCCCCCCCCCACACAACGGACGCGGCAAACAGACGCAAGTTAGGCAAGAACGTAAAACCGTTAGAACGGACGTGCGCTGCGTCCACATAGCTTTGTGTGTGAACGTGGTCAGACGGACTGCATTTATGCATCCAGCATTTTTGACAGACAAAATGGTTTTCATATTTAATTTTCCCTGCTACATCTGTGAAAAATAACAAACTGACACACTGGCCACTACTGTGTCTTCATCAAAGTGCGTCTGTACTGCAGTCCGCACAAAATGCGCTCGTCTGACACCAGCTTAAATTGGAGCTGTTATAAACGTACCAGAGCCAATATAGTCTACATAGTTAACTTTACACAAAGGTTGGAAGGGCATCCATCACCTTGAACTGCCTGCAAAATTTAAAGTTAACGATTCATGACTTACTAAAAAAAAAAACAGCTACGCCACTTTGGATTTGATCTAGCCAATAGGAGGATGTTACTAATTTCTCCATTTTTTTGCAAATTTCCCAGATGAAGTACGGACGGGGATTTATAGGCAGCTCTTCCACCCAGAGCAGCTCATCAGCGGAAAAGAAGATGCAGCCAACAACTATGCGCGAGGCCATTACACCATTGGCAAGGAAATCATCGATTCCGTCCTCGACAGGATCCGCAAGCTGGTACGTTTTGGATTCCTCCCCCCCCCCCCCCCCCCCCCCGTGGAACATGAAAACTGAGTAAACGGCATTGTTGCCAACCAGTAGCTGCCTATAGTGGGTTGCCTATAGTGATTGTAGGGCATCAGACCAAGCTCATAGGGGGCGTTCGGAGCATATTCATAGGTCATCTTGCTTCTACATATCCAGCCGTCTCAAACGTGTCATTACTTTTGATCCATGAGAGCTGTCTGCCTCTTTGGCACATCAGCCATAAGGCGTATGGGTGATTTGAGAAACCTCCTAAAACTTGCAAACTGAGCATGTGCAAAGTGCCTTCAGATGGGGCAGATCTTGTAAAAGCCCATTAATTGCTTGCTTATTTTCCCCTTTGGTCAGGAAAGAAAGCAAAAGGCGGTGTTTTCTAATCTTTATTTTATGCTACATCCTGAAGAAAAACAAGGCTAGTGCTGATTTCTAAATTTTCGAGTTTTTTTTTTTTTTTCCCCGAGCTGCCCCTTTTTCAGAGCAGCCTCCACTGAGTGGCTGAGAGTTTTTTTTATATTGGTTTCCAAATAATACCTAGAGACTAACATGTTAAGGCTCCTCCCCACGATGATCTGAAATAACGTATTATCTGTCCATGGATTAAAATGCTGGTTTGCCGGTTTCACACTTGGACATTATACAATCTGTTAGGTTTAAATAAAATATTTTAACAGATTCGTGTGTTCATGAACTGAAAGTATGATTTTTATTGATTTGATTCCTCTTTCAGGCCGATCAATGTGCAGGACTCCAGGGTTTTCTAGTCTTCCATAGCTTTGGCGGTGGTACCGGTTCTGGCTTCACCTCTCTGCTGATGGAACGTCTCTCTGTTGACTACGGCAAGAAGTCCAAGTTGGAATTCGCCATCTACCCGGCTCCTCAGATCTCCACAGCCGTGGTTGAACCATACAATGCCATTCTGACCACCCACACCACACTGGAGCACTCAGACTGTGCTTTCATGGTGGACAACGAGGCCATTTATGACATCTGCCGCAGGAATCTGGACATTGAGCGCCCAACCTACACTAACCTGAACCGTCTGATCAGTCAGATTGTGTCCTCCATCACAGCCTCCCTCAGATTCGATGGAGCCCTGAATGTGGACCTCACAGAGTTCCAGACCAACCTGGTGCCCTATCCCCGTATCCACTTCCCACTGGCCACCTATGCCCCAGTTATCTCAGCAGAGAGGGCTTACCATGAGCAACTCTCTGTGTCCGAGATAACCAATGCTTGCTTTGAGCCGGCCAACCAGATGGTGAAATGCGACCCCCGTCATGGTAAATACATGGCTTGCTGTCTCTTATACAGAGGCGATGTTGTTCCTAAAGATGTTAATACAGCTATTTCTATCATTAAAACCAAGCGGTCCATCCAGTTTGTGGACTGGTGCCCTACAGGTTTCAAGGTTGGCATCAATTACCAACCACCAACAGCCGTTCCCGGTGGAGATCTGGCCAAAGTGCAGCGTGCGGTGTGCATGTTGAGTAACACCACTGCCATCGCTGAGGCCTGGGCCCGTCTGGACCACAAGTTTGACCTGATGTACGCCAAACGTGCCTTCGTGCACTGGTACGTGGGAGAGGGAATGGAGGAAGGCGAGTTCTCTGAGGCCCGAGAAGACATGGCCGCCCTGGAGAAGGATTACGAAGAAGTCGGATTAGACTCCTGTGAGGAAGAAGACGAGGGTGAGGAATAAATGGCCCATAATTCCCAGCGTCCCCATGGTTCCATTAATTATTCCGACTCCATGACACTGCCTTCTAAACAATAAAACGATCAACCTTAGTATTTCCAGACTGATTTTTGTCTCGCCTGACACATGTACAGTATATATTGTATTACACCAATAGTCGATTCCATTGGCGGTGCTATCGGACGGCTGTAGTGTTTGAGATTCATATCCTGACATTAGACCTGCTACACCAAAAAAAAAAGATGCAAAGAAATAAATGTAAATATCATTAATTGCACGATGTTGCATTAATTGTTATTTCATGTAAATAAAACAACCCTGACACATGTAGCGTCTGCCATTAATGCTTTGCATGTTTGTTTTGTGAGTGGACAGCCCTGCTTAGAGGTTTAAATCTTTCAAAGTCACGTTAACTCGCTTTTCCCATTTGTAATACATAAGCATTCATTAGCATAAATACCCATTTATTTTAAGGCAGGATTGGTGTCTCCCCTGTGGGGATTGAAATTATTTGAATTCCCATTCGGCTGTCAGTGAAGGTGGTGGCTGCTATTTGCAGGTTGTTTCACAAACCAAGATCAAACTTTACCGCTGCATTCCAGCAGCCACGGATTTGTCAGAATACAGGGAGAGCTGTGGGGTCAGTCGCTGCTGTACAGGGATAAGATTCAGGGGGTTCTAATGAGTGTAAATCCCTGTACAGTACAGATACAAGGTGTTGCTGTAATTGCCATACAATGGCATTATGCAGCACATACGGTAAGTGATACACACCGGATTATCCTTTTAGTATCCGTGTTTTCCTTTGCACATTACTTATACATTGCAAATTGGTGACGAGCTACTTGTGTTCCAGAACCACTGCAGCAGCTCCACACCAAAGGCGAAGATGCTGTAGCTGTGTCATTGTGGAAATCTAAAATGGGGAGCATTCCCCCGTGGACCTACTAGAGGTTTTGGAACTACATTTACCACAAGGCTGAGTATCATGGAAGATGTAGTTCCAAAGTATGTGGAGGGCCACGGCTTGGCACACCCCTGGTCTAAAGTAGGGGTCAGCAACCTTGGCTCTCCCAGATATTTTGGAACTGCATAAGTGAGCATCGTGGGAGGTGTTCCAAAACATCTGGTGCTCTAATGTTGCCGACCCTGTGTCTGAAGGATACATACAGGGTTATTCAGAGAGGTGAAACTTGGAGAATTTTTCTGGTTTGGCTATTTTGACCTAGAATTTTCACTTCTCCAATTTGGTCTAGATTGTTCTCTTCTCCTGCTAGTTCTCCTGCTAGTTCTCCTGGTTTTCACCTCTCTGAATAACCCTATGTGAAGGTTGTGTGTTAACTGAATTTTAGGGATTTTTTTTTTTTTTTTTTTTTTGTGAAAGGAATTTACCGGGAAGGATACATTGAGATTTCTCTCATTTTCAAGTATGTCCTGGGTGGCGAGTGTGTACCGTTAGGTGTCTTGCCAAGGACACTTACTGGAGAGGTTGCTCGCTGAGATCGAACCCATGACTCCACAGGCTCTCTCCATACAGAGCAGTGACATTACCTCTACTCCACCCAGCCGGTACCTGCGAGCAGGTGATGTGCAGCTAAATCGCTGCAACCAAGATCAAGCATTTAACGGTTAAGGTATTAAAGGCAAAAAAATTGAGTGTTTTTTTTTGGTTGGATCCATCCCTGGAGTTACTTTGCAGCCACCCATTTCTTTTTTGAAATCTCCATACCTTAGCCACGTGCCTCATGGATATGGGTCTCAATCGGTTACACCTCTCATTGTTCAGGGACGCACTGGCCTACATAAATATCTCAAATACAATGCACGGAGAGGTGTCCCATCTTTTGGGTCACTCTGTACCACCTAGCCTTAAAATACAAAAAAAAAAAATGACAAAGCTACATGTCTGCAGGAACGTTACACAATGAGTCTTTGCCAAACCGCAGAGCTCTCACGCACTTGGATTTATTGTAAGTTTTGTTACGAGGTTAAGAACGTCCAGGTCTCGAGCAGTTTTCCCAACCATGGTCCTCTTAGGCTGGTGTCAGGAGCACGTGCAGTATGGACGCACTTTTTGACGGACGATGCCGTAGTGGCCAGTTTTTTTTTAAACTAATGTAGGAGGGGAAATTTAAAATAAAAATTTTGGCGGTCTGACCATGTTCCATCACTCACACAAAGCGATGTGTATGTGGCGCACTACGCACGTCCATCCTAACCTGCATCCGTTTGCCGCATCTGTAGTGCGTCTGCAATTCTGTGTGGGCCTTCATTGGTCATGATTATCTGCTACCACGGATGTACTAAAGTGCGGCTACACAGACTTTAACAGGACAGGTTTGCAGGATATCTGCAGCACAGGTGATGATTTGCTGCTCAGTGATTGCAGGATTCAGTCTGTTTCCCCCCCCCCCCCCCAAGGTGATCCTTAAAATCTGTCCTGTTACCACTTGTAGTGTTCTCCTCTCATGAGGCTCTGGAAAAAGCTGGTTTACCCCTAATCTACCAGATCTAAAGGCTATGATCATTGACTCTGCTACCTAATGAGAGATTGGCCGTGTCCTCTTTTGGTTTAGTTTCTCTTCCCCCCCCCTCCCTAAAGGGTGGACCCCCTGGTATATACTTCTGATAAAACAGTGGGCCCTGTACTTTAAATATTTTCTTTTACTGTTGTATTGCATGTACACTGACCGTTCGTGTACTGATCTACCTGTGACGTTCCTGTCATTTTGATCAGCTTAACTCCCCCACACTTTCTTTTTTTTTTTCCTTGTAGCCTTTTACACTGAAAAAATTAATTTTTATCTTCAAATGAAAAAAAAACCTGGCCTGTTGGACCTAAAGGATCGGGGTTGGATCTACAGCTTTAGAGGACAGCTTGGAAAAACTTGACCTTGTTCCACCCCAACCCGTTACCACAACGATCTGGATCTTAGAAACATAGGTTCTTATCTGCCGACATATTCTTTCGGCTCATCTAGTCGGCCCAATTCTATGGCTACTTTCCCTGGATTTCTTTTATTTAGGATAAGCCTTACACCAATCCCATGCCGGCTTAAACTCCTCTATTTTAGCCTCTACTGGAAGCTGTTCCATGTATCCACCACCTCTCAGTAAAATAATACAAACTGATGTTACTTTTAACCCTCTGCCCCTCTAAGACTATGTCCTCTTGTTTTGCTACTTTGTTTCCTTTTAAATATACTCCCTTCCTCCCCCTTGTTGATGCTCTTATCTCCTGTCTTTCATGCAAGCTAAACGTGTTTTAAGATCATTAACCCTTTCCTGGTAACTTTTCTCCTTCAAGCCGTGCAGCATTTTAGTCGCCCTTTTCTGAGCTCTCTGGAAGGTCTCTATATCCTTCTGGAGATGTGGCACACAGTACTCCAAGTGAGGTCTCGCCAGCACTTTCTACTGTTAATACCTCTCCCTACACAACCAAGCATTCTGCCAGCATTTCCTGCCGCTCTATTACATTGACTACTTACCCTTAGATCAGGGCTCAAAATTTCAAGTCCCGAGCTACTAGCCCTCTGAAGTCAGAGGTGGCCGGCTGCCATCTTTGATTTCCCCCGGCGGCGGGGGGGTCCTAAAAACAGAACAAGCACAACCGCCAATAGAATATGCAGCACAAAATAAATTTATCGTGCTGCCGGTGTCTGCATTCCCACTCGTCCTCACTTAATTTCCACTCGCCAAATGCTAGGAGGCGAGTGGAAATTCTGAGGCCTGCCTTTAGATTCTTATCTTGTTCCAGAGGTCCCTTGTAGACACAACCACACCATTGCTTAAACACATATAATACACACACATTCGACCATCGTAGGATTGTAGAAGCAATATTCTAGTTCCTGTAGGCTAGGGTCAGACGAACGCATTTTTCACATCTACCGTCAAAAAGTGCATTGATGCGTCCAAACGCATTTTTTCACGGAAGACGCGGTAACGGTCATACGATGCGCAATTTCAGCTGTGATTTCATACGGATCCAAACCAGGAAACTTTGGGTGTCTGGACGTTATGTAGGCCGGACATGAGCAGCGTCTGACGTCTCCCAATCACGCCGCTATGCGGACGCAGCGCACTCTTGCACGGACGTACAGAGGTTCGACATTCTTGCACAAATGGTTTCTTTTGCTGCTTGCGTTGCGCAGCTGAACTTTCGTGCGGCTGTACTTCGTGTGTGGGCCTGCGTTGGGCGTCATTTGCTGCTACCACGGCCGTAATAAAGTACGGCTGCACACACGTTCGCACTGCGTTTGTTTGACCCCAGCCTAAAACAAATCAAGAGGCTTTTGCTGAACATTTTGTGCTCGCTCTCTCAAGTTAGATGAATCTAGACCACACACTGACCGTGAAAATGCTGGCGCGGCTGCCATCGCGTGTGCACTGATAAAGGGAAGTATTACATGTCTCGTGTTTTTATGTAGCTGCGACACATTTTGCAGGAACAGGGTGGCCGCTAGGATTGGCAGGACAGCCATGTTTTCCTAAAAACATTATTTCATATGGATGGGAGGGCACAGGCAAAAGTGCTGCCCTGCAACATGTATAATTTAGATGCTGCAGGAAGGCAATCAAGGCAGGTCACCTGGGATTCCTTTTTGATTTCTTACCTGCTGCGTATGGATTATACATGTTGCGGGGTGGCATTTTTCATGCACCGCTAATCCGCATGAATATATTACGTGTCCAGGAAAACATGGCCGACACGGTAACCCTAGCGGCCACAGACGGCTTTCTGAATCTGTATGCGTGAGCTTAACCAACATGAAACTCCGACAAAAAGGGATCCTGCGTTCACGTCTTCCTGATAAAGGCCTCCTTCGCCTCCGCATCGGGATCAGTGTTAGCAAAACACAAGGTGTGTCCGTGGGCCGCCCTGCAACTGCAAAAACAGGATGTAACGCACACCTGGGTGTGTGGGTGTCTCGGCAAACTCACCCTTGTTTTGCTCATGGACAGCTGAAGCCCCTGTTATTAGAGCAGAGAGATGCGTTACGGGTGGATATAATTAGCCGTACAACAGCTGCAGGTCTCACACCCCGCAAAGTGGGATTTTACACTCTGCGACACGGCGGGGTTACTATTTGTGGTAACAAGCAGTTTAAACTTTTCCTTTTTTTTCTGCGTGTGACAAGAATGACTTGTCCAGGGGCGGATTCACCGCGTAGGCCTCAGGTTACAAAACAGGTTATCCACAAAGGATATAAAAAAAACACTCACTCCAGGTCTTGTACAATAAAATAACAATGTGTTAGAACATTTAAAAGTACATGATCCGACGTTTCGGCGACATCTGTGCCTTCATGAAGGTAAATAACAAACATCTCTTTAAATACACTGTAACTGACTACCCATCAGGGTGAGGGCGAGTCATAAAGTGTATTTAACCCTTTGCTGCCATGTGAAGTACCATGACGTCTAGTGTACTGGTACGCCCACTTCAATGGGCAGCCTCGGCACCTCCACACAGCCGGCGCGCCCCTGACTGCAGAGAGACAGCTTGAACTAATATATAAGACAAAAGCTTGTCTTTTAAGGCTGGGGTCAGACGAGCGTGATTTCTACGGACTGTACGTCCGTGCAGTACGGACATCGTCAGTAAGGATGACGCAGTAGTGGTCACACAGTCCGTTTTTTCACTGAAGTTATTTTTTGACGGATGTAGGAGGGAAAAATAAATTACAATGAAAAAACATTCTGTCCGTCAAAAATGCTGGACGTATAAATGCAGTCCGTCTGACCTCGCTCCATCACTCACACACAAAGCTATGCAGACGTTGTGGACGTGGCGCACTCCGCACGTCCGTTCTAGCAGTATTACGTTCTTGCCTAACCTGCGTCCGTTTGCCGCGGCCGTTGTGCGTCCGCAGTTCAGTGCGGACGTACTTCATGTGTCAGGCTCCAATGGACTTACTTTCATGCTATCACGGACGTACTTTTAGGCCCAATCACGGACGTGAACACTACGCTCGTCTGACACCAGCCTTAATGTATTGTTAGTCCAATAAAAAAGGTATCACTACGCACCGCTATACTAATATATATATATATTTATTAGTATAGCGGTGCGTAGTGATACCTTTTTTATTGGACTAACGATACATTTAAAAGACTAGCTTCCAGGAAGAGAGGATTCCTCTCGAAAGCTTGTCTTTTAAATGTATCGTTAGTCCAATAAAAAAGGTATCACTACGCACCGCTATACTAATAAATATATATATATTAGTATAGCGGTGCGTAGTGATACCTTTTTTATTGGACTAACAATACATTTAAAAGACAAGCTTTCGAGAGGAATCCTCTCTTCCTGGAAGCTATACTGATAGTCCAATATAAAAGGCATCACTACGCACTGCTATACTAATATATATATATTTATAGTTCAGGCTGTCTCTCTGCAGTCAACG
The DNA here is from genome assembly GCA_009667805.1 of Leptobrachium leishanense. Lineage (NCBI taxonomy): Eukaryota > Metazoa > Chordata > Amphibia > Anura > Megophryidae > Leptobrachium > Leptobrachium leishanense. The sequence continues at coordinate 18,038,669 of CM019069.1, forward strand.
GCACACGGGGCGCGCCGGCTGTGTGGAGGTGCCGAGGCTGCCCATTGAAGTGGGCGTACCAGTACACTAGTCTTTAAGGCCTGCATGCCACGCAGACGTCATGGTACTTCACATGGCAGCAAAGGGTTAAATACACTTTATGACTCGCCCTCACCCTGATGGTGATTTTGGAGATTATTTGCTGGCAAATGGGAAGGAGAGTGCTGGTTCATGGTTATATATATATATATATATTATATTTTAAAAATATAGGTGATGGAAAGCCAGTTTATTTGCTTTCTAACAGGGAGATAGAACTTCTAAACCTAAACAATGTAGCGTCATGTCCTCTAACATTTTCTATTACATGATGCGGTGTGCTTTATATTGACCGTTATTCTATTTTTTTGCCTTTTGGCAAATTGTTAAAATAAAACCTGCAGTTCCGCTAATCGCACGTCTTGATACGAGCGCTGATTGAGGAAAATACAAGAATAAAAACATATATTTTTCATTTAAAAACAGACTTAGGCTAGGGTCAGACGAACACATTTTTCGCGTTGTCCGTGAAAAAGTGCGTTCGAACGAATGGACGTATTTTTTCACGGACTACGCGATAGCGGTCATACGATGCGCATTTTCGTCCGTGATTTTGTACGGATCATCAATAAAACACTGCGTCTGGACGTTATGTTGGCCGGACATTAGCAGCGTCTGACGTCTCCTAATGACGCAACGCACTCTGTACGTCAGTACTAGCGGTATCACGTTCTCGAAAAAAATGCGTTTGTTTGCCGCTTGCGTTGCGCGGCCGCACTTTTGTGCAGCCGTACTTCGTATATTGCCCGTCATTTGCTGCTACTACGGCCATGATAAAGTGTGGCTGCACGCGTGATCGCACTGCCTTAGTCTAACCCCAGCCTTAACGGAATATCATTTCCTCCTGGACGTTGTTTGATGTCAGGTTTTTACCTGCACTAAACAAGGAGGTGAAAAAGATACAAAATAACATCAAGATACGGCTGGATTCAGAGTCTGCTGTAAATGTAACCAGAGCCATTAAAGTCTGCGCAGCTGGTTAAGGCCGGCGTCAGACGAACGCAGTGTTCACGTCCGTGTCGCCGCACAATTTAACATCCGTCGTAGCATAGAATTATGAGCAGTAGAGACCCACACACGAAGTACGTCCGCATCGAACAGCGCACGCACAACGCACGTGGCAAACGGACGCAAGATAGGCAAGAACGCAAAATCGCAGAGTGCGCCACGTCCATGTAGCGTTCTGTGTGAGTGCTGAGATGTCAGACGCAGCGCATTTGCGACGTCCAGCACCTTGAAGCACACAATGGCTTTTCATATCCTTTTCAAATTTTATATCATTTTTCATATTTTGTTTCCCATAATTCCCTTTTTTTTCTACGTCTGTCAACAAAAACAGACCGTGTGGTGTCTACAGTATCTTCCGTCAGTACGTCCGTCTGTTATGCACGCAGAGTGCGCTCAGACTGCATTCATCTGACTCTAGCCTAAGTTTACCAGAGCTCTGGTTATGTTTACAGCTGATTTAGGGCCCTATTCCGCAGTTGTCAAGCAGGATAATCTGCTCCTGCAGAACTTCCTTACGGTCCGTACTCAGGGGTAGGCGCTTTATTATTATCACCTGGCACAAGGCAGCCAGATACCGGCAGCATGCCGACGCGAGTATCGGCTCCTGGAGTCCATAGGACTCCACAGAACCGTGCACCTCCCTGCTGTGACCTCGCTCGCACAGCGCTGAGGATCAATCGTGGAGGACTATTTTTTCTCTCAACTCGTGACGAGACGAAGCGGTAGATCTCGCCAACATCTTCACTGTGAGATGAGTATGGGCTTTATCGGGGGTTTCAGAACGTATTAAATGATTCAGCATTTGCAAAAATCACTTAACACCAGCTTTTAGGAGTCGATATTTCACAGTGAAATAACGTCTCCCGGGTGGAAGCACAAGATACATTGTAATAGCCTGCACTTCCATGTGGTTAAAATTAACGTCTCCCATAATAAGTATAGGAGACTTTAATGTACAGTAACTTCGCGCAGGGAAACGGCTACAGCCGAGTCGCAAGCACAGTTTGTGGCAAGAATGGAATAGCGTTTCCCGCTGATGAAATAACTACAGGAGGCGTTACGTGTGAGGTTACGTGTATCATCTCCAGTAGTTATCTTATTGACCACTATGTAATACGGCCTTTAGAATCTCATCTATAACCTCTATATTTGTAATTACGTGGAGTTTTGCATGAATTGGTCATAAAATGTGCTCTGATCTTCATCTAAGTCACAACAATTTGAAAACCACAGTCTTCTTAAAATAATACAACACAAACATATGTTTTCATGTGTTTATTAAACAGAACATGTAAACATTCACAGTGCAGGGTGGAAAAAGTATGTGAACCTTTGGACTTAATAACTGGTTGACCCTCCTTTGGCAGCAATAACCTCAACCAAATGTTTCCTGTAGTTGCAGATCAGACCTCTCAACGATCTGGAGTAATTTTGGACCACTCCTCTTCACAAAACTGTTTCAGTGTAGCAATATTCTTGGGATGTCTGGTGTGAATCGCTCTCTTAAGGTCATGCCACAGCATTTCAATCGGGTTGAGGTCAGGACTCTGACTGGGCCACTCCAGAAGGCGTATTTTGTTTTGTTGAAGCCATTCTTATGTTGAATTACTTGTATGCTTTGGGTCATTGTCCTGTTGCATCACCCATCCTCTGCGGAGCTTCAGTTGGTGGACAGATGGTCTTACGTTTTCCTGCAAATGTCTTGATAAACTCTGGAATTCATTTTTCCATCAATGACAACAATCCATCCAGGCCCTGAGGCAGCAAAGCAGCCCCAAACCATGATGCTCCCTCCGCCATGTTTTACAGTGGGGATGAGGTTTTGATGTTGGTGTGGTGTGCCTTTTTTTCTCCACACATAGTGTTGTGTGTTTTCTCCAAACAACTCAATTTTGGTTTCATCTGTCCACAGAATATTTTGCCAGTAGTGCTGCGGAACATCCAGGTGCTCTTTTGCAAACTTCAAAACGTGCTGCAATATTCTTTTTGGACAGCAATGGCTTCCTCCGTGGTGTCCTCCCATGTACTCCATTCTTGTTTAATGTTATCCTTATTGTAAATGTGTCAACAAAAATGTTAGCATGTGCCAGAGATTTCTGTAAGTCTTTAGCTGACACTCTAGGATTCTTCTTTACCTCATTAAGCATTCTGTGCTGTGCTCTTGCAGTAATCTCTACAGGACGACCACGCCTAGGGAGAGTAGCAACAGTGCTGAACGTTCTCCATTTGTAGACAGTCTGTCTTACAGTGGACACATGAACATCAAGGCTTTTGTAGATACTTTTGTAACCCTTTCCAGCTTCATGCAAGTCAACAATTCTTAATCGTTGGTCTTCTTAGAGCTCTTTTCTGCGAGGCATGGTTCACATCAGGCAGTGCTTCATGAAACCAGTAAACCCAAAACTAGTGTGTGTTTTTAAAGGGCAGGACAGCTTTCAGCAACACATCCAATAATATCACACTGATTGGACTCAAGGTTGGCTCACAGCTCTTGGAGAAGTCATTAGGCTAGGGGTTCACATACTTTTTCCACCCTGCACTGTGAATGTTACCATGTTATGTTCAATAAACACATGAAAACATGTTTGTGTTGTATTATTTTAAGCAGAAATGTGTTTTTCAAATTGTTGTGACTAAGGCTAGGGTCAGACTAACGCATTTTTCACGTTGTCCGTGAAAATGTGCGTTCGAAGAATGTACGTATTTTTTCACGGAATACGCGATAGCGGTCATACGATGCGCAGTTTCATCCGTGATTTTGTACGGATCATCAATAAAACACTTCTTGCATCTGGACGTTATGTTGGCCGGACATTAGCAGCGTCTGATGTCTCCAATTCACGCACACACGCCGCTAGCGGACGCAGCGCACTCTGTACGTCAGTACTAGTGGTTTAACGTTCTCGAAAAAATGCGTTCATTTTCCACTTGCGTTGCGCAGCCGGACTTTTGTGCGACCGTACTTTGTATATTGGCCGTCATTGCCCGGCACTTGCTGCTAGTGCGGCCGTGATTAAGTGCGCCTGCACGCGCGTTCGCACTGCCTCAGTCTGACCCTAGCCTTAGATGAAGATCAGAACACATTTTATCACCAATTCATGCAAAACGCCACGTAATCCCAAAGGGTTCACATACCTTTTCTTGCCACTGTAGTGATTACTCGGTGCAGCAGCCGCACTGTAAAAGGTTTCTGTGAAAGCAGTTGTGTTGTTTCTAAAGTCACTTTCCCGACCATAAATCTGATTATAAAAGGGCAACATGGCCTATCGGTGTGAACGTCTCCTCCTGTGGGAAAGCCTCCTAGATGTGCAGGATATCTCCCCCCCCCCCCATTTACCGCTTATTTTACCAGTTTTCTACGTGGCAGTTTGCGATTTCACGCGCAGGCCCTCAGATCGACGCAGACGCATCCTGCGAAAACAGTGATCTGGAAACCCTGTTTATCCTTAACAGAGACCTACCTGTTACGACATTTGTAAAAAAAAAAAAAAACTGAATCAATATTTGCTTTACTGGAGTCATTTTACAGTTCACTATCGCTTAGCATTAACAGATCATCCGGGAGAGCGAGGAACGTGCAGCGCAAATAAAAACTGCATTTCATCTCTTTTTGTAAATCGACAAAAATAAGAAAGAAACTAACAATATTTTTAAGAAATAATTCTTTGCAGGACACGTGAGGATTCATTGCTGAGCAGGGAGAGCGCTCTCTGAACAGACCTAGATTGTATGGAATATGTTTCATACAAACAATACATCCAGATAGTATTCTGGGATATTCTGTGAATCACACTGGTGTTAAAGCATTCAGACACCGGTCGTCCCACTCCTGTGTTAAAGCAAACTTGATCCTCCAGACGTTTTGGAACTACATTTCCCATGAGGCTCAGCCAATCTACACTCACCGGCCACTTTATTAAGTACACCTGTTGAATTGCTTGTTCACACAAATTGCTAATCAGCCAATCACGTGGCAGCAACTCAATACATTTCGGCATCTAGACGCGGTGAAGACGACTTGCTGAAGTTCAAACCGAGCATCAGAATGGGGGAAGAAAGGGGATTTAAGTGATTTTGCTGGGATTTTCACGCACAACATCTCTAGGGTTTACAGAGAATGGCCCGAAAAAGAGGAAATACCCAGTGAGCGGCAGCTGTGTGGACGAACATGCCTTGTGATGTCAGAGGAGAATGGACAGACTGGATCGAGATGATAGAAAGGCGACAGTAACTCAAATAACCACTCGATACAACCAATGTCTGCAGATATACCATCTCTGAACGCACAACACGTCCAACCTTGAAGCAGATGGGCTACAACAGCAGCAGACCCCACTGGGTGCCACTCATGTCACTAAGAACAGGAACCAGGCTACAATTCGCACAGGCACCAAAACCGGACAATAGAAGATTGGAAAAACGTCTGCTCTGGTGAGTCGATTTCAGCTGCGACATTCAGATGGGTCAGAATTTGGCGTAAAGAACATGAAAGCATGGATCCATCCTGCCATGTATCAGCGGGTCAGGCTGGTGGTGGTGATGGTGTAATGGGGTGGGGGATATTTTCTTGGCACACTTTGGGCACCTTAGTACCAATTGAGCATCGTTTAAACACCACGGTCTACCGGAGTATTGTTACTGACCAGGTCCATCCCTTTATCAGCACAGTGTCCCCTGTATCTTCTGATGGCTCCTTCCAGCAGGATAATGCACCATGTCCATCCCTTTATGAGCAGTGTCCCCTGTCTCTTCTGATGGCTTCTTCCAGCAGGATAATGCACTGTGTCAAAGTTCAAATCATCTCAAACTGCTTTCTTGAACATGACAATGAGGTCACTGTGCTCCAATGGTCTCCACAGTCCCCAGATCTCAATCCAATAGAGCACCTTTGGGATGTAATGGAACGGGAGATTTGCATCATGGATGCGCAGCCGACAAAATTGGCAGCAACTGCGCGACGCCATCATGTCAATATAGAGCAAAACCTCTGAGGAATGTTTCCAACACCTTGTGAATCTATGCCACGAAGAATTAAGGCAGTTCTGAAGCAAAAGGGGGGGTCCAACCCGGTACTAGCAAGGTGTACCTAATAAAGTGGCCAGTGGGTGTATTGTGTAGCCTAGCATCATGGGATATGTAGTTCCACAACATCTGGGAGGGCCAGGGTTTCTGACCCTTGTATTAGAGCTTGAAGGATATTTTCTAAGTGGAAGTAGAGTTTGTGAATAATAAGGGGTTAAAAACTTCACTGTCTGAAATGACTCAGTAAGGCTTGGATGCGAAAACGCTAATTAGTGGCTTGCAATATTACATCACACCCTTAAATCGGCGATGCTTACTGCGAGTAAAGAAGCATCATCAATGCATCATGAATTCACCCAAAGCGTTTTGTTGTTAATAAAGACAATGCCTTAATGGTTTAATGGTAAAACCAGTTTCCAGATTCCTTTGAAGGCGACTCAAAGACATGAAAAGGAAAAAAAAATAAAAAATTAAAATCATCCAATTATAAAAAGGCCTCAAAGAGTGAATACTGAGAGTAGCGGCCCGGGAGAAGCCGCCTGGAAGGAGCAATGACGGGTCACACGGCTGGCGCTTTCCTCAAGATATTTGCATTTATTCAGCAATTCTATGATCGTGAGAAAATGTTAGTTGTTCCCGACAGCCCCCACCCAGAGGATGCAACCGTTTCAAGCAGTCCATCAAAACGAAAAGAAAGAAAAGGTTAAAAATAAATAAGTAAAACCCGCTCTCTGCGCCAACAATATAAAAGGGTTTTTATGTTATCGTATGGATAAGCTTTCTCCTTGTACTGACATCACGTAATCAAACTGGTCCGAGGGATGAGAGCGTAAAGGATGCTCCACGTGTGGTCTCTGGTCCTTCATATTCTAGTCGTGGCCTGTCCGTCAACGATGGGTACCAGAGCCTCTATCTGGGACAGCACAGTATTGATGTAAGGCCTTTCCACGTGATTCACCACCATCATGGACGCCAGCAAGGACTCCAGACTCTGTGAATACCTACGACAGGTGGACAATCAGAGGCATTTGTTAAATTGTGTCAGAAAGTGCTGGCACGCACACTTTATACATTGTATGCCACGAGGGGAACGAGTAAACGTGTTTTTGTTATATTAAGAAAACTTTTTATAATAAAAAAAATTAATAAAAACAAAAACAAACAGATGGGGTGTATTAACATTAATATACCTCGATACAGAATGCACCTGTAAACATGTAACAGTGACTATATACAGAATGCACCTGTAAACATGTAACAGTGACTATATACAGAATGCACCTGTAAACATGTAACAGTGACTATATACAGAATGCACATGTAAACATGTAACATAGTGACTATATACAGAATGTGCCTGTAAACATGTAACACAGTGACTATATACAGAATGCACCTGTAAACATGTAACAGTGACTATATACAGAATGCGCCTGTAAAAATGTAACAGTGACTATATACAGAATGCACCTGTAAACACGTAACACAGTGACTATATTTCCTACATATTTATTTTCTGGCTTAATCTGTATATTTGTGTTTGTTTTTAATATCTTGCATTTTATTACTTTGTATTTCTGTAACACTTCAATGTTCTTGAACCCAGGACATACTGAAATCGAGAGAAATCTCAATGTATCCTTCCTGCTGAAATAAATTATATATATTTATATTTATAAAGTATTATTTTTTAAGTCTTTATCATAGCTATACATAATGATTGCCAGTGATAGAAATACAGTAAAGGTTGAATAAAGTCAGTGGATCCCTAAACTACATACGTGTTATAAATTGTCCTAAGAAAACACCCAACGGAAGTCCAGCCAGCAGTTAAAAAGATAGAAACATAGAAAAATGTCGGCAGATAAGAACCTGTCGGCCCATCTAGTCTGCCCAATTACATGGATTTATCTTTTGTTTAGGATAGCCTTATGCCTATCCCATGCTTGCTTAAATTCAATTACTGTTTTGGCCTCTACCACGTCTACTGGAAGACTGTTCCATTTATCCACCACCCTCTCAGTAAAATAATGCTTCCTGATGTTACTTTTAAACCTTTGCCCCTCTAATCTAAGACTATGTCCTCTTGTTTTGCTACTTTGTTTCCTTTTAAATATACTCCCTTCCTCTACCTTGTGGATTCCCTTTACGTATTTAAATGTTTCTATCATATCTCCTCTGTCTCGTCTTTTTTCCAAGCTGTACATGTTAAGATCATTAAGCCTTTCCTGGTAACTTTTCTCCTTCAAGCCGTACACCATTTTAGTAGCCCTTCTCTGAACTCTCTCTAAGATGTCTATATCCTTTTGGAGATACGGTCTCCAGTACTGCACACAGTACTCCAAGTGAGGTCTCACCAGTGCTCTGTACAGTGGCATGAACACTTCCCTTTTCCTACTGCTAATACCTCTCCCTACACAACCAAGCATTCTGCCAGCATTTCCTGCTGCTCTATTACATTGACTACTTACCCTTAGATCCTCTGAAATAATAACCCCTAAATCCCAACCCTCAGATGTATCAAATATTCTATATTCAGCCCTTGGGTTTTTACGTCTCAGGTGCATTATCTTGCACTTATCCACATTAAAACTCAATTGCCACAACTCCGACCATTTTTTTAGTTTACCTAAATCATTTGTCATTTGGCTGATCCCTCCAGGAACGTCAACCCTGTTGCAAATCTTTGTGTCATCAGCAAAAAGACATACTTTACCATTAATACCTTCTGCAATATCACTAATAAAAATATTGAAGAGAATGGGTCCAAGTACTGACCCCTGAGGTACCCCACTGGTAACAAGACCTTGCGCCGAATAAACTCCATTTACCACAACCCTCTGTTGCCTGTCACTCAGCCACTGCCTAATCCAGTCAACAATATTGGAATCCAAGCTCAAAGATTGCAATTTATTGATAAACCCTTAATCCCTTTGAGGTTAAATATACAGAAAATGGGGTTTAAGACCAGCCTATAGGACGGCATCACACATGTGACAATTCCACATTTCAACCATGCACTTCACGAATGGGTCATCATGGATACTGCGTAATCTGCATTATATATTGAAAAGATCAGCGGTTTGTAGATTATAAACTCTCTAGCAGGGTCCTTCCCTCCTACTGTTCCATGTGTGTAATATGTATGTATATTTGTTATTCTGTCTCTCACGTTGTACAGCGTTAAGGAACCGGTTGGCGCTTTATAAATGCTTGTAACTGTAAAAAGATAAATCTCCTTTTAAATCCGATAGGGTGACAGACAGATCCCCGGTTAGAACAGGAGCACAAGCAGAATTCTCAGAAATAAATCCTGCCACCTGGTGGCCAAAGCAGCAAAACCTATATTCCAACTGGGTTGCTGGAGAGAGGAGCCAAGCTATACCCAGAGCAATCGTAGTATTAACGGGACACTGTCCCTGACATAAGCTGTAATTACATTACATGTACATTATAACAAAACACATTATAAAACATGTGCTGCTGCTGTTTTTTTCTTTGAAGTAATTGCATGTAAAAATAAAGTTAGGGTTTTTTATCTCCCGTTTCCATTTTGTGGATTTTTTTCCCATGATGCAACATTTACCAAAAACTGTGCAAACGTTTTACTTTACAGTTTGTGGTTTATCCAACCTACATTAATTAACAGTTAATAAGGTGGAGGAGGGAATGTTTAGATAAGTTGGCAGGAGGTCTATGTTCTTCTCCAGGCTACCCAAGATAAAATGGCAGCTGAATGAGTTAAGAACACTTTTAAGCTCCCTGTTTTATCTACCCCCTGGTGAAGTCCTTTGAATACATCCCACACAATACAATGATGTGAGTCGGTGACTGACCCATTCACTCCATTCTATGGCCAAAGTCACACAGTGAGGAGCAAGTGATGGAAAGATACAACACAAAATATCACACAATGGATGCGCCCAGTGACACATATAGAGGGACATATTTACTTAACTAAACATACAAGAGAAAAACAAACACATGTAAGATATCAGCAACATCAGATAAACACATTAAGGACATTGCATTTTTTGGTGGTACTGGCCCTTTAACTTACCTGTTATTTGCAGGAATGGAAATGTTGTTTTGAACCGCTAGTGCCACACTATCACCTTTCTGAAAGATCATGTCATATGGGCCTTCTCCAAACATCATAGAATACAGCACGCAGCCGAGAGACTGAGGAGAAATGGCACAAAGCAAATAATTATAGCATGGAATACTTAAAAATGCAATTTAAGGGGGAATAGAGTGTAAGAATACAGATTTCACACACACAAAAATGTATGGACTCCTAGGATAGCTCATCACAGGCAATTAAAATATGAAGTAGAGAAGTACAAAAATGTCAATATTTAAAAATCATCAGACACCAGATTCATGGGAAAAGAGAGACTTTGATCACTTCTTACCCAGATGTCCGTCCGCTCATCGATCACGCAGTTACTTTCAACGTTGAACAATTCAGGCGCCCGGTAGGAGATGGTGCAACGCTGGGCGGCCCAGTCCTACAAGACATACAGGACAGATGGGGTGTTAGATGGAGGCTTGGGAGATATTTTCCAAGCAGACAGATTCGGATATATAAAATGTTTTAACGGGAAGCAGCAGCTCAGTGCAGGGGACTGACGGGAGGTGCTGCGTAAAAGAAGAGCATCACAGGTTAAACTCAAAATATGTGGCTAGAATACAAATGACAAGTGAATAAAAAGAACATTGTGAGAGAACAGGAATCCCAGTAACGTGGCTGAGAGGAGGTGTTACGAAAGATTCAAGAATAAACAGAATGGATTCCATAGGCAAACGTATGGCTGACATGCCCACCGAGTGTTAAAAAGTGCGCATGCGCCTCCATGACGTTTATTTTATTTATATAGCGCCAACAGTTTCTGCAGCGCTTTACAATAACCAAAAGGAACAAGATACAAATAAGCAGACATAGGATGGAAACAAGAGGTGTAGAGGGCCGGGCTCATAGGAGCTTACAATCTAGAGCGATTGGGGTTGAGGAAGACCAGGGGAGGTTTACTGGATGTCAGGATCATTAGTGCCAGCGGTTCAGGAATGGTGGGGCACAGATATTTGTCTGTACAGTGAGAAAAGAAACTATGACTGGGTAGAAAATGACATGCACAATGGTGCTAACAAAAAACGAGAGAGAACAAAAACTATACTTAGCACGCCGTGAGGAGCAGCAAGAAAAGAGGAAGAGCTACCCTAAGGGCGGAGCTACATATACTGCTTATGGGGATGTGTTAACCCCTGTTGTGGGGGAAGTTTTTTTGTATTCTTTTAAATATGATAAATATTCTTCCTGCCGAGGAGAAATAAATGAAAAGAAGAGGCAAATACTCGCCTCCGAGTCCTTATTAAAATTCGAACTTTCCGATCGGAAAGTTCCACGATTTTTGTGAATCATAAGAGATTGAGTAATTAAATCCATCTTCATGTGGGTATTTAGATACAGTACGGAACATTTACAGTCCAAATGACTCCAGCTGCTGCTGTACTCCACTTGAAAGCACATCCTTTACCACCTTAAATATATAAACAATCCAACATAATGTGGTGGAGCTAGCGCTTCTTTCACCAAACAAGAGCTGGAGAGGATCCTCTGTAGTGAGTAGTTTCCTGGATGCCTCTAACCAGACACACAGACAGCCGGTGATTTCTCTGGGAGCACCGGGCCTTCTCTCAGTCAAGGTCTCCGCCTGACAAACTGACCAGGAACCGGGTTTTTAGAGCAAAATAAATAATGTATTAATTTAACAACAGTAAAACTGGTAAAAATTACACCGAAACGCATTTTGCTGAAAAACATGTTTTGGCATAATTTTTACCAATTTTACTATTGTTAAATTAATAAATTAGTTTACTTTAAAAACCCAGTTCCTGGTCTGTTTGTCCAGCAGAGGAGAAGACCTTGACTGAGAGAAGGCCCGGTGCTCCCAGAGAAATCACCATCTGCCTGTGTGTCTGACGTTGAGACACTAACAAATGTGAGTTTAATCTCTTATTTTACCATAAATTGATTAGAATCTGCTACACTATGAGCATCTATTGTGTTTGAGGAATGGCACGCTGGTGAAAGGCTGCCAGGAGGAGACGGCTAGAGGGATCTCGGAAGCTACTCACTACAGAGGAACCTCTCATGGGTTTGTTTGGTGAAATATTTGTCTATACAGTAGCATGGGGGTCACCAGCATAATGTGGTTATCGGTGATTCCACGCACCTGCACAGACATGGCCTGCCGGGAGCTTGTCACCTCAATGCGAGCGTGGTTCATGGAACCCAGGTCCATTAGTAATGGTCGGTAATCATCTTCCAGCAGCACGTTTGTGGGTTTCAGGTCCCTGATAAATAAAAAAACAAACACACAGAAACCCTAATATGATAACATGATAAGAAGTCAGCTTTTTGACGCGTAAAACAAAAATGTAACAATTCAGTTGAGATGAAAACACTTTTTTCTTCTTTAAACTTTTGAGTGTTCCTTTAAAAAGATTCATTTGCAGAATTTTTCTGCCTCTCCTGAACACGCGAGCGCTTTGCTTACCTATTAATTCTAGATGACCTGAATGAGAAAACGCTGACGCGGCCGTGCATGGCAGTCTATGACAGGATCAGGGACACACACTTTTACATAACTCACTACAGGCAGGATGCAAATTATTACAATGCTTTCTACATGTTTTCACATGACGATTGGTGTTCGTGAATGGCCCTTTAACTGCGGCACAGAGCTCAATACAGAAATGGCCTTTTTAATATGACTGTCGAAAGAAAACCAAAGCCTCCGAACACTCGAATCAAATCATCTTTATTAATAACGTCAGAAAAGTGTGAAAACATTTAAAAGATTACATGAAACTAGGGCTGCAACTAACGATTATTTTAATAAAATCGATTAATCGGATAAGAAAAAAAAAAAGGAACATGAAGAAAAAATATAATGTAAACGCTGCCCCTCCCTCCTTTTCTTGGTACGCAATTTGCGCAGTGTACATAACTTTTATATGTACAAATGCACATTACATCCTTTTCGCACACAACGTACACGAGCACCTGGTCAGTAATGGATTGATGTGGTGTGCGCAGCTTAAGCCCATGTCTGCTTTCTCCCCAAATCAAATGGTGCTGCGAGTGCTTGGATAAACATAATGAGGTCAGCATGAAAGCAGGGTGAGAAGGGGGGCACTCCACGCAGCCTGACCACCAGTACAAGGCGAGGGACATAAAGTGAGTAACATCACCCGAAAATAAGAAAAATAAATAATAATTGGGCAGAGGCTGTCAGAAAAGAAAAAAAAGGGAACACTCTAATTTTCAGTAGAACGTTCCTTTAAGATCCCTCCGATTCGGGAATGCCATAGTGGATTTCATGCAAATTTTTATTTTTCTGGTTACGTTATTAATAAAGATGTGAGTTTCGTTGAAGTGAGTAATTTACTGAATCGTTGTCTACACAAACCCCTCATCTCGCAGCTGTACCTGTGTGCGTATCCACTGTCGTGTATGGCTTTCAATCCCAGGCATATTCCATGCAGGATGTGCAGGATTTTATCTTCAGAAAGGTAACGGTTTTTATCCCTGAGCTCCTCCACCTCGTTCCACAGGGTCCCCTTCTAAAAAGCACATAACACAAAACATACTAAAAACACATTGCCTGTAACAAGCTACACAAGTCAGCAGCGCAGTCGGAAAGGCAGCCATTCCTAGATGCAGGAAAAGTTCAGTGTACACTCTCACAGAGCACAGATTATGTAAATAACGCTGTACATACAGAGCAAATATTGACTCTGCGGTCCCTCTCAGCCTCCTGGGAAGGAGCAGGAGTGTCGGGCCGTCTGCTGACTGCACTTTCTGCATCTGTATAGGGGTGATATAAAGCCTCTAAAAATCAGGGACCTCCAACTCTGACCTTCCCAGACGCTGCTAAACTACATCTCCCATGATTCTCTGTCCATCCATTAGATTCAAGGAATTCTAAGAATTGTAGCACGTCAACAGCCGATGGGGGGTGAGTCTGTTGTCCCTCTCTGAACAGGTTTATATGGATTATATGATGCGTATGTTAAGCAAAGGACAAGTGAAGGCAAACTGAAATACGAAGTTTGCAACAGTGCCCTATTTGTATTTATTTTTCTTTAAAAAGCCTAAATTTAAAGCCCCAAGGATTTCCCCATATACTACACAAAAGACTGAGAAACAATGAGGGTGTGATTGAATCAGCTTCCACAAGGCTTAAATTCTTTTTCTATGAATAAGTACATTTTTAATTAATAGATAAGCAGATATTTGTGCTGACACTGTAGAGGTTATTCACTAACCTCCGAACTGGCCCCAAAAGGTGAATTTCACTGGCACCAAAATTGCCCCATAGAAGACTACCGTCTCTTGTATTCACAGAACGCCGAATCGCACCGAAATTCCGGTGAAATGCCCGGATTTTCGGTGTTTCAAATCAACAGGTTTAAACAGGCGAATCCCATAGGTTTCAATGCAATAAATTAAATATTTTATTTCTGAAAAGACCATTTATTCGTTAAAACCCTTATTTTTTTTAAGAGAACCTTTTTGGATGACTTTTTTTTAACCTGCCTGACGGTATTCCCGAGTGTGACTCGGGGTTAAATTTCGCTACCGCGATCGGTAACCCAAGCCACACTCGGGCTGGATGCAATACTCACTGCATCCTTTGCTCCCTCGCCATCTCCGTAGTCATCTGCGTGTGATCGCGGCAGCCGGACGACTTTGCTTCCTGGTTCCGCTCCCTGCGAGTCACACGACGCAGGGGGCGGGACCAGGCAGCAAATCCAAAAATAAAAAAAAATTACAGTAAAAAACATTTTTTTCAATAAATTTTGCTGTGCAGTGGGTGCTGGGGATTCCTGTCCAGATATACACTCCTTTGCCAAAGTAATACAGGACACGGGGTACCAAAAAAAGAGTATTTATTCTCAAAGCAGAATTACAGAAATAAAAAGGCAAATAAAAATCATTTCTACAATGTAATAAGGCTTTGCAATACAAGTTTCGCTGGTGCTTGCCCAGATCCACCAACGAAACTTGTATTGCAAAGCCTTATCACATTTTAGAAATGATTTTTATTTGCCTTTTATTTCTGTAAAGCTGCTCGGAGAATACTCTTTTTTTTGGTACCCGTGTCCTGTATTACTTTGGCAAAGGATTGTACATCTGGACAGGAATCCCAGCACCCAGAGGAAAGAGGCAAGTTTTTGATTTGATTATATTATTGAATATAATTTATTTCCATTATTTTGGATAAGTATTTGTGGGATAATACATTTCGTGTTTCAAACCTTCTCTGACTGTGTGTTTACTAGACTCTTGCTTGCACGGATTTCAGTGAGTTATTCCTACAGAATACAGGCTTACTATATAAAACACCACATTTCCTTTACAAAAAAATTAAAACGCATCTAGACACTAAATTTTGAAAAAATTAGACCGCCATGGAGGTTAAAAGACATTTTTTTTTAAATTTAAAAAGGGCCTTTTTTATTATTTAGACACAATTTATTGATTTATACTCCTATTAAGAGAATAGGAATCTTCCTTTGTAGTTGGACAGAATTCGCAGGTGCCAATTCGTTTTCGCTGACGTCCGATAACTGTTTTGGCAAAATACGGTGAACATGCACTAAATAATGAATTCACTGTATTGTCGTGACATAGAACCGCCGAAATGAAGCGAAACACAAAGCATTGAAATTGCATGCAATTTCGGGGCTTTGTGAATAGACCCTTATGTATTGATTACTTCCTGTATACCAGGCATAAGCAGTTCAAACCTTTCAGAGCAAATATATATATATAAATAAATAAAAAAAATTTTTTATTTATTTAAATGTTTATTTAAATGTTACGAGGCCTTTAATCTGCAGATGGAAATCTTTCAGGCTTCTATATTGTGCAGTCCCTTTAAAAAGGCAAAATGCTTGACTAGATCATACTTAATAAAATTCTCCTTTCTAGCTTGGCACTTTTTTAATGCCCAACAAGGTGGGATTGCTAGATTAAGTGATATTTTACCTTCACAAATGGAAGGAGCAACCACGCCTCCCATTTGGACCCTTTCTCGATCATGCAATGTGCTTCCAGGCGCAGGATATTAGGATGGTTAAAGAGCCTGTGCATCTCCACTTCATGCATGGCTTCTTTCCGATCCTCCCGGTCATGGCATAATATGCGTTTCAGCGCATAAAACCTCCCGTCATGTACCCCCTCCACCAGATCCACGTAGCTGAAGCCACTACGATTTCAGAGGAGAGAAGAAGAACTGATTAGTAGTTTCCAGGCATCTTCTCACAAGTAAATGCAAAACAGAGACAAAGTATACATAAAACAGATTTGTATGAAGGATTAGAAAGTGCAGATACAATGTCCAGGTACCAACGTTTACACATGAAAAGTACGTTTGTAAATATCTGTCGAGGACATAAGAAAACCTAGTACGTGGCTTATTTAATCAAATGTCTGAGGAAATAATCAGGCAATTAAAACATATATAAAAGGCAACAGAAAAAAGACACCTTTCCATTAGTAATAATACTCCAATTTTTGACACCATACTTTGTAGGTCGCATTGCATGAACGCATTCAAGCAGTCAGGGAAGCTATAAATGGGTACAGAGCACATTTCCTTCTTTCCTTTGTGCATAAAAGCCATCAATAAAATCATACATGGCTGCAGGTTTTTTGCTATGTTTCCACTCACCCTTCACCGAGCTTCTGGACAAAAAGGTAACGCTTGTTTTCGATGGTTATGACCCCTCGTGAGCAAATGCAGATAGCAGAACCCATGTCTTCTCACACATGCTTCCAACACTAAAAGAAAACAAAATCATGTCCCAGCCATTACAAGATACAAAATGATCAAAACGCTTTTAAAAGCACCTACAATGATGCCACCACAAAATAACCAACTCATATCGTATGTATAATAAGTGAGATCAGCTTATCGATCCAAGAAACCCTCTCTTCGGCACATGGGCTCCAGGCTAGCAGGCAGCCAATCAAATGATCCAAGCATTGCCAGTCGTTTGGTTGAAAGAGTCTCTAACCTGTGACATTTGCTTTTTTTTTTTTAGGGAAGGCTGCTAAAGGTGGGGACAGAAATTAGGACATTTCCATATTTTTTGAGAGCCATTCCTGTGCCATTTATGTCTATAAAAATATAAATTTATAACAAGACGTCTATTATTTATGCTAAGCGATTTCTACCAACATTTATTAAAGTTTAGAAACTCATTGCTAGGAGTTATAATGCTTTACAGCAACGTAATACACCCCCACACCCCAAATATGTGGAGGAGCTCCTGAAAAGAAACCCGCACACCTGAGTATATAGAGGAGCCTCTAAAATGACACCTGCAAGCCCAGAAGAGGAGGAGCCCCTAAAACGACACCCGCAAGCCCAGAAGAGGAGGAGCCCCTAAAACGACACCCGCACTCCCTGAGTAAATGGAGGAGCCCCTAAAAAGACACCTGCACACCCTGAATATATGGAGGAGCCCCTAAAAAGACACCCGCACACCCTGAATATATGGAGGAACCCCTAAAAAGAC
>CM019069.1:18061371-18244738 GCA_009667805.1 Leptobrachium leishanense
CCCCCCTTCCGCCCAACCAGGATCCAGGTTGCAGGGTGCATGTGGCAGAGAGGTGGCGCAGGGAATCCAGGGAGGGAGCCACGGCAGGCCCCCCTTCCGCCCAACCAGGATCCAGGTTGCAGGGTGCATGTGGCAGAGAGGTGGCGCAGGGACTCCAGGGAGGGAGCCACGGCAGGCCCCCCTTCCGACCAACCAGGATCCAGGTTGCAGGGTGCATGTGGCAGAGAGGTGGCGCAGGGACTCCAGGGAGGGAGCCACGGTAGGCCCCCCTTCCGACCAACCAGGATCCAGGTTGCAGGGTGCATGTGGCAGAGAGGTGGCGCAGGGAATCCAGGGAGGGAGCCACGGCAGACCCCCCTTCCGCCCAACCAGGATCCAGGTTGCAGGGTGCATGTGGCAGAGAGGTGGCGCAGGGAATCCAGGGAGGGAGCCACGGCAGACCCCCCTTCCGCCCAACCAGGATCCAGGGAGCTCCCACTGACCACCAGGCTAGGGTAAGGCGACACATTTTTAAAAAAAATAAAATCCGAGGACATTTTTAAATGTCCCCAGCAACATAAAATAAAACCTTTTTTTTTTCTTTCTAATGCTCACCCGATTCCTGGATCCACAAATTGTAGAGGTGCTGCCTGGCAGTGTGCGGAATCATATGCTGCATTGATTATACTGTAAGGCTGGGTTCACACCTGCGTTTTTTAACGCGGGTATCGCGCAAACGTAAAAAACATGCGAACGCGCATTCACGGCCATAGACTGCAGAGTGAACGCGCTGCAATTCACCCCAAAGAAGCTCCTGTACTTCTTTGGGTGTAGGACGTTTTACAGCGCGTTCCTGCACGCTGTAAAACGCCCAGGTATGAACGGGTTACATAGCAAATAATGGGATTTCCCTGTTTATGCGTTTTACAGCATGCAGGAACGCGCTGTAAAACGCTTAGGTGTGAACCGGACCTTAAAGGTGCTAACCGGCAGTGTGAGGATTCATATGCTGCATTAATTATTCTTCTTACAAATTTGGTTACTTAACCCGTTTGTGTTTGGATTGTAATATTGTGACATCCAGGGCCCTGGGTGCCGATCGGGAGGGGGGCCCCGGAAGCATGGTGCCAGGAGCTCCGGCGGCACCTGGCGCAGCTGTGAGTGATCAGGGGGCAGGGCGCGGCGTGATGACGCAGAGCCGCCGGGACTGGTGTGCGCCAATTCTCACCATATACAGTAGCGCAGTACTAGTGCCTAAACGTTGTTGAGCTGGTTTTGTTATAACAACTACTCTCGCTTTGTGCCCCTGTCTGGTATATTCCGCTGCTTGTTACTGCTGGTGCGCTTCCATCCTGCCATACACTATAGCGCAGTAATATTTTGGTGCACTACCACTGACGCCTATATTACCAGATTCATAAACTTTTAATATTGGACCGCAGGGTCCAACCCTGCACTCTTCCACAATACCACAAAAGGGTTACGGTGTGAAGGCACTTGCTGCCACCAAAGGCACAATATTTGGGTGCACTGACGCCTGTACCAGATTCATATCTTTTTAATATAGGACTGCATGGTCCAACCCTGCACTCTTCCACAATACTACAGAGGGGTTACGGTGTGACGGCACTGTTGCCGTCACTAAAGGCCAAATTTTAAAGCACCTATTGTTACTTTCATCCAAAGCCTGCATAAGTTTCACCATAATTTAGCCAAAAAAAAAAATCACTAAACTTTTTCTGCGTGTCCTAAAATGTCTTTTCATACAGGCGGCCGCCCCAAGCAGTTGTTTATGAATGGATTAAAGGAAAAGCATTTACTGTCATTTGAAACTTAATTTTTTAGTTTTTAAGTGTTTCTATACATCCTAGAAATCCGCCACTTCACGGGCAGGTTATGGGGACCTCCTAGGCACGATATTGCGAGGAATTTTTCATTTTTATTTTTAACCCTTATTTCATGGAAAACTCACTGTTCCTTTAAAAACGTTTTTTAAAAAACTTTTTGTCCTTGTTTCCTGTCCCCCAGGGCACTACCCGGACCCCCATACACCTTTTATGGCAAATATCTTGCATATGCCCTCTTGGAGGGCACTCTTAAAAGTTCGATTTTTTTTTTTGATTCCCATTGACTTGCATGGAGTTCGATTCGTGTTTGAGTTCGAACTCGAACTTTTGAAATTGTTCGAATGCGAACCGAACATGGGGGTGTTCGGCTTATCCCTAGTCTTAACAAGCAGCAGCAACATACAGAGGATTTACAGGATTGGCTAACCAGGCCATCCTCATCCTCCGAGTCCTCTGCCAGCCAGGCTTGTAGTGCTTTACAGTCCACCTCAGCTGCCAAAACATCTAATTCAGCCTCCATGTCCACAGCTACTCCTGCCGTAGCCTCACTATCACACACGGAGGAGTCAGCTGAATTGTTTGACTACAGTGACAGTGACATGCTGCTTGAGGATGCGCAGCAACTACAGATGTCAGGATAGGAGTGTGATGGTTGGTGAAGTGGGCCCATGATGCAGTGATTGGAGGAGTCACATAGGTTACAGGGCACAGAAGGTTTATTAAAGCATAAACAAAGCAGGAAACAAATGGATCTGAGTCAATATCAGGCAGGCAACAGACTGTATGCTGGTTCCAGGGTTTGCTGGAAAGCAGGGTTCAACTTGACAACGAGGAGACTTGAGAGCGGGGTACACTTGCCAGCGAGGATGCTTGAGAGCGGGGGTGTACTTGCCAGCGAGGATGCTTGAAAGCGGGGGTGCACTTGCCAGCGAGGATGCTTGAGAGCAGGGGTACCTTTGATAGCGGGGTTCCACTTGGGAGCGGGGTTCCACTTGTCTGGATCACAGGAGGGGTTCAGGTTCAATAGCAGGGAGCTTCAGGAACAGGACTGGTTGTTTGCACTTCCAGAACATTAATGTTAATTAAGCAGGCTTCATTAGGATTAATAGCACACACCTGAAGGCACCACAAGAGGAAATGAACAGCCAGATAGAGGATCCTGTAACCTGTATACAAACATAAGCAAGTGAATAACAAGCAAATGCAGGTAGATAAGAGTTTGCCAGGGATTAGGTGCGGGCACAGGCTTTGTCTGAGACTGATTCCTGATACCAGTGCTCTGATTCAAATTCTGAGGTTGAGGAAGGGAGTATAATCAGCCTAGAG
The DNA here is from genome assembly GCA_009667805.1 of Leptobrachium leishanense. NCBI lineage: Eukaryota > Metazoa > Chordata > Amphibia > Anura > Megophryidae > Leptobrachium > Leptobrachium leishanense. The sequence continues at coordinate 18,064,524 of CM019069.1, forward strand.
GGAGGGGGTGCCAGTGAAGTGACACACAAAGAACTGGCACTCATGTTCCCCCAGCAGCTGCAGCATATTGCGAGGTTGGCTCCAGTGACGAAGAGATAGGGGGTGATGAGTGGACAATGATGATGAGGTCACTGACTCCACCTGGGTGCCTGATCTAACAGAGGAGTCAAGGAAGGAGGCACAAAAAGAACGAGGCAGAACATCCTCTATGAGCAACCGTAGCCAGTCCAAGGCATCAGATGTCAGAGCTGCTCAGGTGCAGAGCGCGGTTGTCTTGCAGCACACGTCCAGGATCTCTGCTGTCTGGGAGTTCTTCACGACATGTGCAGCAGACTGCAGCGTTGCTATTTGTAAGCTATGTCGGAAGAGGATCAAGCGTGGGAAAGACATCAGACACTTGGGTACCACGTGCTTGAGGCGACAAATGACCACCTGCCACGCATCCCGTTGGCACAACACTTTGCATAGGTCCTCCTCCTCATCTGTCTCTACCCCCACTATATGTCCTGCCATGTCATTGCCTACAACCTCCACTGACAGGGATGATGCTACAGTAATGGGTGTACCACGTCCTTCCTCTGAATCTGCCAGCATCCCATAAGATGCAGATTTAAGCAGTCAGATTTCGTTGCCCCAGCTGCTGCAGCGGAAGAAAAAATATTGTCCCAACCATCCACATGCACAACGTCTAAATGACAACTTGGCAAAATTACTCGCATTACAGCTGCTGCCTTTCCAGCTGTTGGACTCTGCTTCCTTCCGTGAATTTGCCGAATGTGCTGTACCACAGTGGCAGGTTCCAAAATGCCATTTCTTTTCACGGAAGACCATTCCAGCACTATACCAGCACGTGGAAGACAATGTTATGGAGTCATTGGGAAAGGCAGTCAGCAGCAAGGCGCACATTACTTTAGACACGTGGTCCAGCAAGCATTTACAGGGCTGTTACATTTCCTTCACGGCACACTGGGTAACTCTGCTTGCAGCTGAGAGGGATCCAGGACGGGCTCTGTGCTGGAGCTTGCTCATCCACCACGCCTCCAGAAAGCTGCTTGTATGAGGTCTGTCTGCTCCACCACCTCCTCCTCCTTCAGTGTCTCTGGCGAAGTGGCAGTTAAATCGACACGTGGCAGGGGCTACGCAATGGCTCAAGCAAAAAGATGCCATACTGTGCTTGAGCTGGTTTGGTTAGAGGACAGGAGCCACACCGGGCCAGAAATTCTGTCAGCTGTGCAGGGGCAGGCGCAGAGATGGTTAGCAGTGCACCATGCCAGCTTGAGCTGGGAATGTTCGTCTGTGATAATGGCAGCAACCTTCTCTCCGCCCTACGCCTGGGTAAGTTGACGCATGTACCATGCCTAGCACACGTCCTAAATCTGGTGGTACAGCGTTTCCTAACCAGGTACCCAGGGCTGGCAGAGCTTCTCAGCCAGACCAGGAAAGTCTGCAGCCACTTCAGACAGCCACTTCATTCCCAGCAAGTGTTCGCCTGGCAGAAATTCAAAGAGAATTCCACCTTCCCACAAAGCGCCTGATCTGTGACATGCCCACCAGGTGGAACTCGACATTGGCAATGCTGCAGCGTCTGCACAAGCAGCAGAGGGCCATCAATGAGTACCTGTGGGAGTATGGCACAAGGACAGGTTCAGGTCAACTTGGTTCCCCCCCCCGCAGTGGCTGATGATCAAGGATGCATGCACTGTACTGTCACCATTTGGGGAGGCAACGAGGATGGTGAGCAGGGACAGTGCATGCATCAGTGACACAATTCCTTTAGTTTTCCTGCTGGAGTGCACTCTGCGGGGAATTATAGATGTGGCATTAGAGACAGAGTAGCGAGAGGAAGAGGAGGTCTTCCCTAGCTCTCAAGGCCCCAGTCTTTCCACCGACAGCATTCTTGCGGGTCCTCAGATCAGACAGGAAGAGGAGGAGGAATATTTAAGTTGTGGGGGCATTGAAGATGGGGATTCCTCAAGCGAGGGTTTTGTATCCCCAGAAACCCAAGGACTAGTACTTGGCTGGGCGGAGGTAGTGCACGATACGGTCATCCTCAGGGACCAGGAACACTCTGAAGCTATGTCACGGATGGGCCAGTACTGGGGCGCCTGGCAGCAGATTCCTCGCTGCTCGCTGGCCAGGCGCCGAATGATAACGCTACCGGGTGCGCTCACGTGGGACGCCGGGGGGCGGAGCCTGGCGCTGTGACGCGGAACCGCCGGGTTTAAAAACCGGCTTCACTAGTTCGCCGGTGCCCTGACGTGGTATTCACTTCCCGCAGAGCTCTTGTGTTTTTGGCTAAAATCTGTGTCTGACCTTGCTTCTGGAAACGAACCATTCTGTGTATGACTCCTGGCATTGGCAAACGAACCATTCTGTGTATGACTCCCGGCATTGGCAAACGAACCATTCTGTGTATGACTCCTGGTATTGGCAAACGAACCATTCTGTGTATGACCCCTGGCATTGGCAAACGAACCATTCTGTGTATGACTCCTGGCATTGGCAAACGAACCATTCTGTGTATGACTCCTGGCATTGGCGAACGAACCATTCTGTGTATGACCCCTGGCATTGGCAAACGAACCATTCTGTGTATAACCCCTGGTATTGGCATTTACTCTGCTCTTGGTTCTGCCCTTAACGTTGGTACCGAGGTCAGTCTATGTGGCACCCTAAGCACACATCAGATTACCTCTGTTATAACTAAGGTCCTAGGGAGAACATATACTCTAGTCTGTACCTCTGTCTGGTGTTTCCCTTTGTTTATATATTGCCTGATCAATTATCTATCTAGCTTTACCGACCATTCAAGGATCGGAAGGGTAGAGAGCGGTCTACGAAAAGGGACCACTATTCTGGCAGTCAGAGGGATTCGTGACAATACTCTATTCTATACCTCTGTCTGGTGTTATCCCTTGTTTATCTATTGTCTGGTTTATTGTCTATCTAGTTTTGCCGACCATTCAAGGATCGGAAGGGTAGAGAGCGGTCTACGTAAAGGGACCACTATTTTGTTAGTCAGAGGGATCCGTGACATTACGTCAGGGCCTATGGATCCCGCAGACCTCTCTAACCAGTTGGCACGTATCGCAGCCAGACAAGAGGAACAGGACCATAGAATGGACCAGATTTCTCTCGCTCTGCAAACCCTGTTAAATCGCTCCAATACAGGTACCACAAACCCCCAGATCCAGTATTACCTAGGGTCAGTCCGGTCTCCCCTGAAGGACATAGGCTTGTATGAAGGCACCTCTACGCTATGATGGTACACCAAGCCTATGCCGGGGTTTTCTGACTCAGCTTGAGATCTTGTTTGAGAACAACCCAGGGTCTTGTATATCTGATAAAGCCAAAGTAGGATATCTGATTAATCATTTAACAGAAAAAGCTTTGTTGTGGGCTACGCCGTTGTGGGAAAATAAGAAACCCATCATCTATGATTATGAGGGTTTTACCTCCGAGTTAAAACGTACCTTTGATCCCTCTAGAAGGGCTACCAATGCGGGTAGATCCTTGTTTCACATTAAACAAGGTAATAAGAGGGTCGCCGACTATGCCATAGAGTTTAAAACTTTGATTTCAGAGGTGCTTTGGCCGAACGACGTTTTAACCCTAGCCTTTACCGAAGGTTTGAACGAGGCTTTCATGTTTGAGCTGGCTCCCTTAAAGTTACCAGAGAATCTGGATCACCTGATAGATTTTTGTATAGCCATGGACGATCAAATTAGGGAAAGGAGACATCCCAGAGACAGACCCAGAAGGGTCTTGCCTCCTTTACCCTTATTACCCAGACACACCAGTACGTCAGGTAACCCGGAGAATGCTAAAACAGATATGCCAGTCATTGAACCCATGCAAATAGGAAAAACGGGTATTTCAGAAGCAGAAAGAGCGCACAGAAGAGAAAAGGGGCTCTGCTTCTATTGTGCAGGGGCAGATCACTTCCGCCTTCAATGTCCTCAGAGACCCAGGGTTAGCAGAGGTGAATATGGCAAACTGGGCCAAAGAACAGCCAATACCCAGGTTATCGGTTCTCTGTATGCCTCCTTTGTGGATAATGAAAAAAAAAAATCCAGGATTCTGTTACCAATCTCCCTAACCTGGGAGGGGGTTCACCTCAAGACTGAGGCGTTCTTAGACTCTGGGGCCTCAGGAAATTTCATGGATAAGAATTTTGCTGCCAAAAACCTCTTACCTCTGGTTCTGAAGGAGAAGCCTCTAATGGTGGAGGCCATAGACGGTAAACTCCTGTCTTGCCCACATATCACTCACGATACTGTCGATGTATGTATGAAAACAGGAGTTTTGCACCATGAAACAATAAGATTTCAAATTATCGAATCTCCCTCATGTCCTGTAGTTCTTGGGTTTCCATGGCTAACAGAACACAACCCGGTTATCGATTGGGTCCAGAGAGACGTAAAAAGTTGGGGTCTTGGTTGTCAGTCTAAGTGCCTAGGCAGAGTCAATGTGATTGGTAGTCTCAATATTGCCACAGCCCCTCCTTTGTCCACAGAGGTCCCTGAATGTTACTTGGCATTAAAGGAGGTGTTCTCCAAAGCCAGGACTGAGGTCCTACCACCACATCGTCCATATGACTGTGCTATTGATTTACTCCCCGGTACGATGCCTCCTAGGGGACACGTATACCCTTTATCACAAAAAGAAAACGACATTATGGAGGAATACATAAGGGAGAATCTGGAGCGAGGATTCATTAGAAGGTCCTCTTCTCCAGCAGGAGCAGGTTTCTTCTTTGTCTCTAAAAAAGAAGGAGATCTGCGACCTTGCATCGATTATAGAGGTTTGAATAGGATAACCATAAGAAATGCATATCCCATACCTCTCATAACAGAATTGTTCGATCGATTAAAAGGGGCCCGTATATATACGAAGCTTGATTTACGCGGAGCGTACAACCTGGTTAGGGTTAAAAAGGGGCATGAATGGAAAACGGCTTTTAATACACGTAGCGGGCATTATGAATACCTGGTGATGCCCTTTGGATTATGTAATGCGCCAGCCGTTTTTCAGGACCTTATAAACGACACTTTAAGGGATTTTCTGCAAGAATTCGTCATAGTATATCTGGATGACATCCTGATATACTCTCCTGATGTGGACACTCATCACGCCCACGTGAAACAAGTATTGAAAAAACTATTGAAGGCTGGATTGTATTGTAAATTAGAAAAATGTCTATTCGACATAGTAACTGTGCAATTCCTGGGTTATATAATAACCCCTGAGGGTTTTCAAATGGATCCAAAAAAGCTCTCAGCTATTCTTGACTGGCCTCTACCCCAAGGGCTTAAAGCCATTCAGAGGTTTCTGGGGTTTACGAACTACTATCGAAGATTCATTAAAGACTTTTCGGCCTTGATAGCTCCCCTCACGGCCATGACAAAGAAAGGAGTGGGAAATCAGAAATGGACACCTCAAGCCACTCAAGCCTTTGAGGCACTTAAGCAAGCATTCACTACTGCCCCTGTTCTCCGACATCCAGATCCGGCTCTGCCTTTCCAAGTAGAAGTTGACGCCTCCGAACTAGGTCTTGGCGCAGTCTTGTCCCAAAGGGAGGCACCCGACAAACCCTTGCATCCATGTGGCTTCTATTCTCGGAAATTGTCCCCGGCAGAGAAGAACTATGACATTGGAAATAGAGAGTTGTTAGCAGTCATCTCGGCCTTGGCCGAATGGAGATACTTATTAGAGGGGTCTAGGGACCCCGTCGTTATCATAACTGATCATAAGAATCTCACGTACATTGGAGATGCTAAACGTTTAAATTCCAGACAAGCGAGATGGTCATTGTTTCTTTCAAGTTTTAATTTCGTGCTTACCTATAGACCCGGGTCCAGAAACATTAAAGCAGACGCTTTATCGAGACAGTATGAATCTTATGAACACAACATCCAAGACATCACAGCATCCCATTGTACCCCAGGAAAGGATTATAGCCTCTACCACGATTAATGTCTCGTCTCCTCTGGTGAAAAGGTTGCAGACCGTCCAGGGTGCAGCTCCTGGGGAAAAACCTCCTGCGAAACTCTTTGTACCTGAGAACGAAAGAGAGGAAGTACTTAACATCTATCATGACAATAAAACTTCTGGGCATATGGGTATCACCAAGACAGTGTCTAGTATCAGTAAACTCCTCTGGTGGCCCACATTGCGCCGAGATGTTAAAGATTACATAGCAGTGTGCGAGGTGTGCACAAGGCAGAAAAGTCCCAAAACAGCACCCATTGGGTTACTCCAGCCTTTGCCGATCCCCGAACGACCATGGTCACATGTAGCCATGGATTTCATAGTAGATTTACCTGAGTCAAGAGGGAATACAGTGATACTTACGGTCATAGATCGATTTTCCAAGATGGGTCACTATGTTCCTCTTCGGAAACTACCTTCGGCAGCCGAACTGGTGCCCATATTCATTTCCAATGTGGTCCGCATACACGGTGTTCCTCTGGAGATCGTCTCCGATAGGGGGACCCAATTCATCTCCAGATTCTGGAGAGGGTTTTGTAAGAACGTGGGGATAGACCTATCATTCTCTTCGGCCTATCACCCCCAGACCAACGGAGCAGCAGAACGAGCCAACCAAAACATAGAGAAATATCTGAGGTGTTTTATATCAGAACAACAAAATAACTGGTCTGACCTGTTACCATGGGCAGAGTATGCTCTGAACAGTGCAGTGAGTGAATCCACAGGACATTCTCCTTTTTTCACTGTTTATGGTTTTGATCCTCCCGTGCTCCCCGCTACGTTTCCTGATACCACGATTCCTGCTTTGGATGAGCAACTGGCATCATTAAAAGAGACTTGGGAGAGAGTGAAACGGGCACTGGAGGAGAGTAGTGCCATCCAGAAAACCAAGGCCGACAGACACAGGAGGCAGGCACCCGTGTATCAAGTTGGGGATAGGGTTTGGCTGTCTTCACGAAATATCAAGCTCTTAGTGCCTTCCATGAAGTTGGCACCTAGATATATCGGCCCCTATAAGATTCTGCGGCGACTCAACCCTGTCTCCTATGCTTTGGCATTACCTCCCCATATTAGGATACACAATGTGTTCCACGTAAGCCTTTTGAAGCCATTGTTATGTAACCGGTACACCAAGGTCCATGCTCCACCGCCTCCGGTTTCTGTGGAGGGCGAGGAGGAGTTCGAGGTTGAAGCCATTCTGGGTGCCAGGATGTCTAGGGGTTCCTTACAGTACTTGGTCGATTGGGTAGGTTACGGTCCGGAGGATCGTTCTTGGATTCCGGCTGCAGAGGTCCATGCCCCTCGCTTGGTGAAAGCATTCTATTTGGCGCACCCCCGTGCCCCTGGGGGTCGTCCAGTGGCCGCCCGTGGAGGGGGGGTTCTGTCACGGATGGGCCAGTACTGGGGCGCCTGGCAGCAGATTCCTCGCTGCTCGCTGGCCAGGCGCCGAATGATAACGCTACCGGGTGCGCTCACGTGGGACGCCGGGGGGCGGAGCCTGGCGCTGTGACGCGGAACCGCCGGGTTTAAAACCCGGCTTCACTAGTTCGCCGGTGCCCTGACGTGGTATTCACTTCCCGCAGAGCTCTTGTGTTTTTGGCTAAAATCTGTGTCTGACCTTGCTTCTGGAAACGAACCATTCTGTGTATGACTCCTGGCATTGGCAAACGAACCATTCTGTGTATGACTCCTGGCATTGGCAAACGAACCATTCTGTGTATGACTCCTGGTATTGGCAAACGAACCATTCTGTGTATGACCCCTGGCATTGGCAAACGAACCATTCTGTGTATGACTCCTGGCATTGGCAAACGAACCATTCTGTGTATGACTCCTGGCATTGGCGAACGAACCATTCTGTGTATGACCCCTGGCATTGGCAAACGAACCATTCTGTGTATAACCCCTGGTATTGGCATTTACTCTGCTCTTGGTTCTGCCCTTAACGTTGGTACCGAGGTCAGTCTATGTGGCACCCTAAGCACACATCAGATTACCTCTGTTATAACTAAGGTCCTAGGGAGAACATATACTCTAGTCTGTACCTCTGTCTGGTGTTTCCCTTTGTTTATATATTGCCTGATCAATTATCTATCTAGCTTTACCGACCATTCAAGGATCGGAAGGGTAGAGAGCGGTCTACGAAAAGGGACCACTATTCTGGCAGTCAGAGGGATTCGTGACAATACTCTATTCTATACCTCTGTCTGGTGTTATCCCTTGTTTATCTATTGTCTGGTTTATTGTCTATCTAGTTTTGCCGACCATTCAAGGATCGGAAGGGTAGAGAGCGGTCTACGTAAAGGGACCACTATTTTGTTAGCCAGAGGGATCCGTGACAAGCTAATGCCACCTCCATCCTATGCTGCATGGGCTCCCTTATCCTGCAAAGCCTGCTAAAGGACCCCAGGATTCGTGCTATCAAGGAGAGGGATCATTACTGATTGACAACCCTTCTTGATCCACGATACAAGGGTAAGGTTGCAGAGCTCATCCTGCCCTCACAGAGGGAGCACAGGATGAAACAACTTGAGGACGCTTTAAAGCGACACTTGTGTAACACCTTTCCAGGCACTGGTAGGTTACCAAGTGATGACACAGGTGCTTCTGAGGATGCGGATGATCAGAGGAAGAGCGGTGAAGGCCGGGGCCGCTTGACTGATGCCTTTTTAAATTTTTTTAGTCCACGACGCCCAGGGACGTCAAATATAGGCACCCATTGCCAGCGTCTTCACCGAATGGTGCAGGACTACCTAGGGGCAAGGGCAGACCTGGATACCTTTACAGCAGATGATCCACTGGCTTACTGGGTGTTGAGATTGGATCACTGGCCAGAATTTAGCCAATATGCTATGGAGCTACTAGGTTACCCTTCATCCAGCGTGCTTTCTGAAAGGACGTTCAGTGCCGCTAGAGGTTTTGTCACAGACAAAAGAGTGCGTCTGTCCACCAACTCTGTAGACCGGCTGACATTTATAAAAATGAAACAGTCCTGGATTAGCAGCTATCACTCCTCTGATGCTGGTCTAACTGAATAGATCGGTGATCTCTTCTGCATTCTCAAAACCTCCACCACTGCACTCTTCCACAATACTTCAGAGGGGTTACAATGTGAAGGCATTAGCTGGCACCAAAGGCCCAATATTTGGGTGCACTGCCACTGACGCTTGTACCAGATTCATATCATTGTAATATTTGACGGCAGGGTCCACCCCTGCACTCTTCCATAATACCTCAGAGGGGTTACGGTGTGAAGGCACTAGCTAACACCAAAGGCCCAATATTTGGGTGTACTGACGCGTGTACCAGAATCCAATCATTTTAATATTTGAATGCAGAGTTCACCCCTGCACTCTTCCACAATACCTCAGAGGGGTTACGGTGTGAAGGCACTTGCTGGCACCAAAGGCACAATATTTGGGTGCACTGCCACTGACGCCTATACCAGATTCATATCATTTTAATATTTGACCGCAGGGTCCAACCTTGCACTCTTCCACAATACCACAGAGGGGTTACGATGTGACGGCACTGTTGCCAACACTAAAGGCCCAATTTAAAGCACCTATTGTTACTTTCATCCAAAGCCTGCATAAGTTTCACCATAATTTAGACAAAAAAAATCACTAAACTTGTTCGCGGATCCTAAAACGTCTCTTCTTTTCATACAGGCTGCCGCCCCAAGCCGTTGTTTATGAATAGATTAAAGGAAAACCATTTACCGTCATTTGAAATGTCATTTTTTTTGTTTTTAAATGTTTCTATACATCCTACAAATCCACCACTTCACGGGCAGGTTATGGGGACCTCCTAGGCACGATATTTGAAGGAATTTTTCGTTTTTATTCTTAACCTTTATTTCATGGAAAACTCACTGTTCCTTTTAAAAACGTTTTTTTTTTTTAAACTTTTTGTCCTTGTTTCCTGTCCCCCAGGGCACTACCCGGACCCCCATACACCTTTTATGGCAAATATCTTGCATATATACCTTCTTGGAGGGCACTCTAAGGCTAAGGTCAGACGAAAGCAGTTTTAGGCTAGGGTCAGACGAAAGCAGTTTTAACGTGCGTTTAGACGCACGAAATCACGGCCGTGCTAGCTGCAAATGGCGGGCAATGACGGCCAATATACGAAGTACGGTCGCACGAAAGTCCGGCCGCGCAACGCAAGTGGCACACGAACGCATTTTGTCGAGAACGTCAAACCGCTAGTACGGTCGTACAGAGTGCGCTGCGGCCGCATAGCGACGTGTGTGTGTGATTTTGAGATGTCAGACACTGCTAATGTCCGGCCAACATAACGTCCAGATGCAAAAAGTGTTTTATTGATGATCCGTACAAAATCACGAACGCAAATGCGCATCGTATGACCGCTATCGCGTACTCCGTGAAAAAATGCGTCCATTCGTTCGAACGCACTTTTTCACAGACAACGCGAAAATGCGTTCGTCTGACCCTAGCCTTAACGTGCGTTTAGCCGCACAAAATCACGGCCGTGCTAGCAGTAAATGACGTCCAATGCCGGGGAACATACGACGAACGGCCGCACGACAGTTCGTCCGGGCAATGCAAGTGGCAAACGAACGCATTTTTTCGAGAACGTCAAACCGCTACTACTGACGTACAGAGTGCGCTGCGGCCGCTAGCGGTGTGTTTGCGTGATTGGGAGACGACAGACGCTGCTAATGTCCGGCTAACATAACGTCCAGACACAAAAAGTGTTTTATTGACGATCCGTACAAAATCGCGGACGAAAATGCGCATCGTATGACCGCTATCGCGTATTCCGTGAAAAAATACGTCCATTCGTTCGCACGCACTTTTTCACGGACAACGTGAAAAATGCATTCGTCTGACCCTAGCCTAAAAATCGAACGTTCGAGTCCCATTGACTTGCATTGAGTTCGGATCCGGTTCACGTCCGAACTCAAATTTTTTAAATTGTTCGAGTTCGAATGCGAACCGAACGCGGGGGTGTTCGGCTCATCCCTAATTACCATATGGGCCTCTGTGGTAATGTGCTTACTGGATCTTCCCTGTCCTGGGGGAGCGTCGTAGATTCACCAGGATGCCTGGAGGACAAGGATATTTCTTAATGTGCATATCCTACCCCACTACTATTGCTATGAACCACCTTTTTTATGTGCTTTTTTGGCTACTGCTTACTAATTTTACTTGCATGTGGATATATATATATTTTTTTTTTAAAAAAAGGATTTTACCAGGAAGGATACCTTGAGATTTCTCTCGTTTTCTCATATCTGTCTATCTATCCCAAATCTATTTATCTGCCTATTTTTTTTCTCTCATCAACGCTTTTTCATCTTGAATTGCTGACTGCCATGTGGTTGCTGTTTGTTGTCTGAACCTCTTTGATTCATATTACTCTGGGATGTCCTTCCTTATCTTTGATATGAAGAAAAAAAAAATGTGTTGCTATCTGAAAACTGTTTGTATTTTAGGAGCTGGTTTGTGTTAGTGATATAATGTATACTATCGACTCACTCCATAATCCCTCAAGGTTCATTTCCTGCTCCATCTTCCCACACAGCCCACGTGCGCCCCAATACTTCATGCTCTCTACTCACCCTCACCTAGCGTGTCACTCCTGTCCTCTTAGATTGTAAACTCTCGAGCAGGGTCCTCTCTCCTGTTCTGTGTGTAATATGTATGCATATTTGTTATTCTGTCTCTCCCATTGTACAGCGCTATGGAACGTGTTGATGCTTTATAAATGCTTGTAACTGTAGACTTATTGTTCTTGCTATCTGTATAACTGTTTGACCCTAGATTGATTTGATGTTGTTTATTTGCTAATCTTGTGTAACTGATCAGGTTTCTCTGACTCCTGAAGGAATTCACACCTCCCTCATGTAGTGAATGATTATTCTACTTCCCTGCACTAAGTCTTGTCTGGTGTTTGGCAAGAGATACATAGAAACTCACCATTTATCAATCCTTACAGAGGGAATACAAACTGGCCCCATACCTGGAGGTACTACAAGACCCCAAGGACAGACAGATCCTGAGCCGGTACAGACTGAGTGCCCACAGCCTGGAAATTGAATCAGGGCGGCATAGACAGACCTACAAGCCCAGGGAGAATAGACTGTGCCAGCATTGTGACCAGGAGGCCCTGGAAGATGAGGACCACTTCCTCCTACAGTGCCCCAAGTACTCAGCACTGTGGGAAACTCACTTCCAGAGACTCTCCGCTCTCATCCTGGACTTCACCTCTATAGAAGAGACGAGGAAACTCCACATCATACTGGGAGAAGAGATGAGGAAACTCCACATCATACTGGGAGAAGAGACGAGGAAACTCCACATCATACTGGGAGAAGAGGAGCCGGCGGTGAAAATATCTGCCCAATACGTCACAGAATGTCACAGACTGAGAGGAACATGAGAGATCCTGGACTTATAAATCCCCAACACGGACTCGCCCCCATCCCCTTCACATTATCCCTTACCCCTGATAATGTCCATGGACTTGCCCATTCCCCCATATATATGTCCCACTACCCCCCCCCCCCTCCTCCCCATATGCTTTGGCAATGCTAAAATGTATTTGGTCCTGCCAATAAAGCTTATTTTGATTTGATGTGAATTATACAGCATTCCCTCAAGTTCTGGCTGAGGGTTGTGAGAGAAGGAAAGTGGCTGCGGATCTGCTTCACTGGAGATGGCTGCTGTAACACAGTGTTTCCCAAACCTGTCCTCAATATCCTCCGCCTCACCAGGTTTGCAGGATATGTGAAGCACAGCACAGGTGATATGATTTGCTGCTCAGTGATTGCAGGATTCAGTCTGCTTTTCCCCAAGGTGATCTGTAAAATCTGGCCTGGTTGAGGGTCCCGAGGAGAGGTTTGGGAAACACTGCTGTAACAGGTTGGAGTCTGGTCCTCATGCCGGAGACCAGCAATCCCCAGTTCCTCTTACAATCTGTATATATTGGAATTTGGCTGCCGGTAACCAGTTCGCTCACTAGTGACATCAGCATGCAGAGAGTGGCCGATGTCACCCTTTGAGACCAATCTGCTACCCTATGCCCAGGAATACTCCCTTGGTAGAGGGCTCTGCTCACAGGAGCTTACAATCTAGCAATATTGTGAATGTCGGATGCGGCAGTCGATGAGTTAAGTAGGTAACATCATATGACCTGGCAAACTGACAGTTACAATACATAACGTGCCACCTTTAGGCTTCGGAAAGCACTTGCTCAGCTAGTTGTGTGTCACCCCTGCCATGCTTTGTGTTCACACTGTGACTCTAACAGAACTGATCATTGTCAGGCTTTAGGACCCCGTGATCACCTTTGGGTCACATGATTTTGCATGGGGCAGGACTCAAGTCACAGTCAAAGTTAGAAAGCGAAACAGTGAGATACAATGTACCTACCAGGACACTGGATGTGATCAATCGGTCCATACATCACTTCATCCCGCTATTCATCCATCAGGCTGGATTCCTGGCCGGGAAAAGTGTTTATATAGTAATACCTTGTTGTTCATGTACCCACCATGAGGGTCCTGTGCTTTCTGCTGCTGGGCTTCCTGTATGAGAAGGTAAGTGGTTAATAAACATTGGGTTTAATATGTCCTTTGAGATTTATATTGGAAGAAGGAACCACTAAAGGGTTCACACCTAAGCGTTTTTAATACGCGCGTTTTAACGCGCGTTTTTCACCGGCGTTTTCCTTGCGTTTCACGAGCGTGTTGCAAAAATGAAACGCGCGTTGTACGCGCGTTGTATGCGCGTTTTGTGATTGACTACGGAGGTGTCCAATAGGAAATTACTGTCTTAATTACGTAGGCGACCAATGAAAAAGACCTCCCTGTGCACGAACCAAAGAACGCACGCAGTATGCGAAAACGCACGTTTTTGAATTGGGAAACGCGCAAACTCGCGTTCACGTCAATCTCTATGGCCGCGAACGCGCGTATATCTGCACCAAAGAAGCTCCCGAACTTCTTTGTGCGTCGTCCGTTTATCAGCGCGTTCATGCGCGCTGATAAACGGCCAGGTGTGATATGCCCACATAGGGAATAATGGTATTTCACTGTTTGAGCGTTTTACAGCGCGTAGGAACGCGCTGTAAAACGCTTAGGTGTGAACTCAGCCTAAAGGAAAGAGATACAATAGGAGTCTCTGAGTCGGTGCATTACAATTAAGGCTAGGGACAGATGAGCGCATTTTCTGCGGCCACCGTCAAAATGTACGTCGATGCGTGCGCACGCATTTTTTCACGGAATACGCTTAAGTGGTCAGACGATGCGCAATTCTGGACGTATTTCATGACGATGGGGTGAAAAGAAGTCTAGGGAAATCCGGCTGTTTGAACGTTATGTTGGCTGCACATTAGCAGCGTCTGACGTCTCCTAATCACGCACACACGCTGCTATGCGGCCGCAGCGCACTCTGTACGTCAGTACCAGCGGTTTAACGTTCTCGAAAAAATGCGTTCATTTTCCACTTGCGTTGCGCAGCCGGACTTTTGTGCGACCGTACTTCGTATATTGGCCGTCATTGCCCGGCATCTGCTGCTAGTGCGGCCGTGATTATGTGCGCCAGAACGCGCGTTCGCACTGCCTCAGTCTGACCCCAGCCTTAATCCTACCTGTAAGGGACCCGAAGCAGGATAATTATATATATATATAAGTGAGAGAGAGAGAAATAAGTGTTTTACCAGGAAGGATACATTGAGATTTCTCTCGTTTTCAAGTGTGTGTGTGTGTGTGTGTGTGTGTGTGTGTGTATATATATATACATATGTGTGTGACAGCAGGCAGGGCAGCCCTGGGGGGGGGGTAGTATTCAGCAAATACTTCTTGTGTATGCCCCGTTCACACTGTGCGATTTGAGAATCGCGTGACTTTGTGCGCGATTTTCATATTCGCGACATGGTGCGATAATGTCGCGCGACATCGCTGTTTTGTGCGATTTTTGCAAAGCACCACCAATACAAATTGCAAAATCGCAGATAGCAAATCGCAAAAAAAGGGTCATGTTCCAGCGACATGCTTCTGCAACGCGCGACATGCGACGTCGCGCGGCAAGATGTGAACAGCTCCATTGAAATGCATTGGAGATGCTACACAGCGCGACGTCGCACGGATTTTGCTGTGACGTCGCGGCAAAATCTGCGCGATAAATCGCACAGTGTGAACGGGGCCTTAATGTTATGTGTTGAGGAAAGTCCCTTTAGAGGGAATGACACGCTGACTTGCGGCTATGATTTAATGAATTGTTTAAAAGTTATGTTTTTGCTAAACAGTCCTGGGGTGTCAGCACATTTAATATTTTTATAGATGGGAGCCAAGTTACAGGCCCCGGGCAAATAAGACAACAGGAGCTGGAGTGCAGGATCACTTGTGATTGTGTGTGTGTGTGTATAATATATATATATTATTCCTATAAAGGTATGCACCTTTGGATTTAGAGAGGTACCCCCTGCAATTAAAGTTTTTTCACACTCTTGGAGCTGAAGAGGCCTCATGGGATATGTAGTTTCAAAACAACTTGGGTGCCAACGTTGCTGCCCGCTGTAATCATTAGCCCGGTACATCACTATTCATTAACATACCTTGATACAGAATGCACCTGTAAAAATGTAACACAGTGACTATATACAGAATGCACCTGTAAACATGTAACACAGTGACTATATACAGAATGCACCTGTAAAAATGTAACACAGTGACTATATACAGAATGCACCTGTAAACATGTAACATAGTGACTATATACAGAATGCACCTGTAAACATGTAACACAGTGACTATATACAGAATGCACCTGTAAATATGTAACATAGTGACTATATACAGAATGCACCTGTAAAAATGTAACACAGTGACTATGTACAGAATGCGCCTGTAAACATGTAACATAGTGACTATGTACAGAATGCACCTGTAAACATGTAACATAGTGACTATATACAGAATGCACCTGTAAACATGTAACATAGTGACTATATACAGAATGCACCTGTAAACATGTAACATAGTGACTATATACAGAATGCACCTGTAAACATGTAACATAGTGACTATATACAGAATGCACCTGTAAACATGTAACATAGTGACTATATACAGAATGCACCTGTAAAAATGTAACATAGTGACTATATACAGAATGCACCTGTAAACCTGTAACATCGTGACTATATTTCCTACATATTTATTTTCTGGGTTAATCTGTATATTTGTGTTTTTAATATCTTGCATTTTATTACTTTGTATTTCTGTAACAATTCAATGTTCTTGAACCCAGGACGAGAGAAATCTCAATGTATCCTTCCTGCTGAAATAATAAGGCTAGGGTCAGACGAGCGTGATTTCTACGGACTGTACGTCCGTGCACACGGACGTACATCAGTACGGAAGACACAGTAGTGGCCACACAGTCCGTTTATTCACTGATGTATATTTTGACGGATGTAGGAGGAAAAATAAATTAAAAAGCAAAACCATTTTGTCCGTGAAAAATGCTGGAGGTATAAATGCAGTTCGTCTGACCACGTTCCATCACTCACACACAAAGCTATGCAGACGTTGCGGACGCAGCGCACTTTGTGCGGCCGTTCTAGGGGTTGTACGTTCTTGCCTGCCTTGCGTCCGTGGGCCGCGGTCGTTGTGCATCCGCAGTTCAGTGCGGACGTACTTCGTGTGTCAGGCTCCAATGGGCTTTCTGTCATGCTATCACGGACGTACTTTTAGGCTAGGGTCAGACGAACGCATTTTCGCGTTGTCTGTGAAAAAGTGCGTTCGAACGAATGGACGCATTTTTTCACGGAGTACGCGATAGCGGTCATACGATGCGCCTTCACGACCGTGATTTTGTACGGATCATCAATAAAACCCTTTTTGCGTCTGGACGTTATGTTGGCCGGACATTAGCAGCGTCTGACGTCTCCCAATCACGCAAACACGCCTCTAGCCGACGCAACGCACTCTGTACGTCCGTACTAGAGGTTTGACGTTCTAGGAAAAATGCGTTCGTTTGCCACTTGCGTTGCGCGGACGAACTTTCGTGCGGCCGTACTTCGTGTGTTCCCCGGCATTGGACGTCATTTGCTGCTAGCACGGCCGTAATTTCGTGCGTCTAAACGCACGTTAAAACTGCTTTCGTCTTACCCTAGCCTTAGGCGCAATCACGGACGTGAACACTACGCTCGTCTGACCCCAGCCTAAATTAATAAAAGAATGGACGTTAATAATTGGCATGCACTAGGTATTTTGTATCTGGTGGTATTTCAAGCATAATGGAAATTGTAGTCACAACATTTATTTATTTTATTTATAAAGTATTTTTCCAGGAAGGATACATTGACTTTCTCTCGTTTTCAAGTATGTCCTGGGTTCAAGAACATTGTATTTTTACGGTTTATTCTTGGAAAAGGATAAATGGTGTGTGCTTTTGTCTTTTTTTTTTTTTTCTTCTGGGGTTGTATTACTTGTTTTAATTAGTTTGTTATTTTCATTTTCATTCTTATTTTTTTTTTGTTTTGTTATGTAGAGCACTCTATCCTCTTGGATTTCACAAACACATTGCACCCTAAATCTGGCCAGTGCTACCTACAGGGTTCTCACTTTGAAGTGGTAGCCTCTGGAGTCATGATGAATAACATTGGTACCCCATGTCCCATGATGCTCAGGCGCTCATTCACACAGGGACTGGATCAGCTGCGCCGCTCCCAAACCAACGCCCAAATTTAATTTATAGGTTTAAAGGCGATGCTAATAGATTCAGGTCTTAAAAAGATCTGATGGCAAGAATAACATATAAAACCAGGGATCAAGCCCTAAAAAAAAAAAAGTGTGGGAACCCAAGATTTCTGTCCCCCAATTGGAAATTAACATCTCACACGTAACACAAACAAACACTCATATATATATATATATATATCAGATTTATGTATGTATGTGGATTTTAGCAAAACTATATGATATAAAGCACCATATACAGTGGCAAGAAAAAGTATGTGAACCCTTTTGGATTACGTGGAGTTTTGCATGAATTGGTCATAAAATGTGCTCTGATCTTCATCTAAGTCACAACAATTTGAAAAACACAGTCTGCTTAAAATAATACAGGGTGAGCCAGTCAAACCTGCATTTTTGAAAAGGGCGGGAGAGCCGTGAAAGTGTGCGGAGCGAGTTAGCAAGGTTACCATTGTGTCCCCCACAACTAAGCATTTCAGTCGTCATGGAGCAGTGATCTAAACAACAACGTTCATGCGCTGTGAAAGCGTTTTTACCAAAGTGGTAGTTATGCAGCCGCTCAGCGTCGTTTCCGGAAGAATTTTCAAATTAATGGAAATAAGCCAGTGCCGTCTGTTAATTCAATCAAATTGTGGGTGACAAACTTTGAAGCAATTGGTGAAACGAGAAGCAGAAGGGGTGGCAGTGCAAGATCAGTGCGAACTCCCGCGAATATTGACCGCGTGAGAGTTGCTGTGGAAAGAAGCCCTCGGAGATCGGCGCGTCGACAGAGTGCTGCGCTTGGCAAACACGAGCGTCCGAAGAATCTTGAAAATGACAGGGAGCAAGCAGTTACTGTGAATGCACAACGCTATTCGGAAATGTTGCATTCGTTCTTCATTCCTCAGCTTCGTCAACATGGAATGAACAATGAAACCTTATTCCAGCAAGACGGTGCCACAAGTCATACAGCCCGTGTGAGCATGAATGTTCTCAACAATGTTTTTCCAAATCGGGTGATATCCCGAAATGGAGCAATTTCTTGGCCTCCCCGATCGCCCGACCTCACAGTGTGCGATTTTTTTTTTTTTTTTTTTCTTGTGGGGGTACCTGAAGAGTAAAGTCTTTGAACAACGACCTCCAACGCTTGGGGAACTCAAGAGGAGAATCAGGTTGGAAATCGAGAGAATTCCTCAGCGTATGCTCCGTGATGCGATGGGCTGTTTCAGAAATCGCCTACAAGAATGTCTCAATCGGGAAGGACACCATCTTACTGGAGTTATTTTTAAACAGTGAATGTTGTTTCTTAAATGCTTTTTAATGTACATTAAGATAGTAACAATAAAATTTTGAAATATCCATCCGTTTACTTTTTACAGTCATTTCAAAAATGCAAGTTTGACTGGCTCACCCTGTACAACACAAACATTATATGTTTTCATGTGTTTACAGAACATGTAAACATTCACAGTGCAGGGTGAAAAAGTAAGTGAACCCCTAGCCTAATGACTTCTCCAGGAGTGAGCCAACCTTGAGTCCAATCAGTCTGATATTATTGGATATGTTGCTGAAAGCTGTACTGCTCTTTAAAAACACACACCAGTTTTGGGTTTACTGGTTTCAAGAAGCACTGCCTGATGTGAACCATGCCTCGCAGAAAAGAGCTCTCAGAAGACCTACGATCAAGAATTGTTGACTTGCATGAAGCTGGAAAGGATTACAAAAGTATCTCCAAAAGCCTTGATGTTCATGTGTCCACGGTAAGACAGACTGTCTACAAATGGAGAAAGTTCAGCACTGCTGCTACTCTCCCTAGGCATGGTCGTCCTGTAAAGATGACTGCAAGAGCACAGCGCAGAATGCTTAATGAGGTAAAGAAGAATCCTAGAGTGTCAGCTAAAGACTTACAGAAATCTCTGGCACATGCTAATATTTTTGTTGACACATCTACAATAAGGAAGACATTAAACAAGAATGGAGTACATGGGAGGACACCACGGAGGAAGCCATTGCTGTCCAAAAAGAATATTGCAGCATGTTTGAAGTTTGCAAAAGAGCACCTGGATGTTCCGCAGCACTACTGGCAAAATATTCTGTGGACAGATGAAACCAAAATTGAGTTGTTTGGAGAAAACACACAACACTATGTGTGGAGAAAAAAAGGCACAGCACACCAACATCAAAACCTCATCCCCACTGTAAAACATGGCGGAGGGAGCATCATGATTTGGGGCTGCTTTGCTGCCTCAGGGCCTGGACGGATTGTTGTCATTGATGGAAACATGAATTCCAGAGTTTATCAAGACATTTTGCAGGAAAACGTAAGACCATCTGTCTGCCAACTGAAGCTCCGCAGAGGATGGGTGATGCAACAGGACAATGACCCAAAGCATACAAGTAATTCAAGAAAAGAATGGCTTCAACAAAACAAAATACGCCTTCTGGAGTGGCCCAGTAAGAGTCCTGACTTCAACCCGATTGAAATGCTGTGGCATGACCTTAAGAGAGCGATTCACACCAGACATTCCAAGAATATTGCTAGGGATGAGCCGAACACCCCCCGAGTTCGGTTCGGGCCCGAACCTGAACTTCCCATTTGTTCGGGTCCAAACCCGAAACCCCATGCAAGTCAATGGGGCTGAAAATTCCGTTTTTTAGAGTGCCCTCCAAGAGGGCATATATGCTACATATTTGCCATAAAAGGTGTATGGGGGTCCGGGTAGTGCCCTGGGGGACAGGAAACAAGGACAAAAAGTTTTTTAAAAAAAACGTTTTTAAAGGGACAGTGAGTTTTCCATGAAATAAGGGTTAAAAATAAAAATGAAAAATTCCTTCAAATATCGTGCCTAGGAGGTCCCCATAACCTGCCCGTGAAGTGGCGGATTTCTAGGATGTATAGAAATATGTAAAAACCAAAAAATGACATTTCAAATGACGGTAAATGCTTTTCCTTTAATCTATCCATAAACAACTACTTGGGGTGGCAGTCTGTATGAAAAGAGGAGACATTTTCGGACATGCAGAAAAAGTTTACTGATTTTTTTTTGGCGGTGAAAAGCAGGAGAATGACTGGAGAATGGAAAATTCTAGGTCAAAATAGCCAAACCAGAAAAATTCTCCCATTTAGGCTAGGGTCAGACTAGCGAATTTTTAACGTGCATTTAGGCGTACTTAATCACGGCCGCACTAGCAGCAAATGACGGGCAATGACGGCCAATATACGAAGTACGGTGGCACGAAAGTACGGCTGCGCAACGCAAGTGGAAAATGAACGCATTTTTTCGAGAACGCAGAACCGCTAGTACAGATGTACAGAGTGCGCTGCGTCCACTAGCGGCGTGTGTGCGTGGAGACGTCAGACCCTGCTCATGTCCGGCCAACATAACGTCCAGACACCCAAAGTTTCCTGGTTTGGATCCGTAAAAAATCACGCACAAAAATGCGCATCGTATGACCGTTTTCGCGCAATCCGTGAAAAAGTACGGCAATGCGTTCGGACGCACTTTTTGACGGTCGCTGCGAAAAATGCGTTAGTCTGACCCTAGCCTTATCTCACTTTGCAAATCGGCTATTTGGTCCAGATTGTTCTCTTTTCCTGCCATTCTCCTGGTTTTCACCTTTCTCTGAACAACCCCGAGAGAGAGGTGAAAGCCAGGAGAACTGGCAAGAGAAGAGAACAATCTAGACCAAATAGCCAATTTGGAAAGTGAGTTAAATGGGAGAATTTTTCTGATTTGGCTATTTTGACCTAGAATTTTCACTTCTCCAGTTATTCTCCTGCTTTTCACCGCTCTCTGAATAACCCTGTGAATGTTTAATCCCGAGGTGAAAAATAACATTGCTTTAGATTTTTTTCAAACACCAGTTAACCACTTGGCTGCTATGGAGGCGCTCAGCGCGTCCAGCCAAGTGGTTCTCCTGTGCTATGGACGCGCTGAGCGCGTCCATGCACAGGAGGCAGCAATCCGCCGGACTCCGGTGGATTGCTGCGCCCCCCCCGGTGCGGGCTGACATCTTGGATGTCAGCCCAGCACTCCGGGACCCCGGCGGAGCAATTGGATGTCATCGCGGCGGCGCGATGACATCTAATTCAGGCCCCCCCCACATGTGCGGAGGAAGGGCCTGAAAGGGAGGGGGGGAGGTCCTTCGGACCTCTCTCCCTCCCGGGGGGCAGAGGGTTAATCCAGGCACCGTTTGGCAGGGCACAGCCTGCCCTTTCAAACGGTGGCTGTGATTAACCCCTGGGGAGCCGGATCACGAATCGGCGCTGAAAAGCGCCGGATCACGAATCGGCGCTGAAAAGCGCCGGATCGTGATCCTCTCCTGGAGCTGGCCGACATCTTGGATGTCGGCCAAGCCTCCAGGAACTCCCCCTGAGGACTGGCGTCATCATGCATAGCACGATGACGCCAGTCTTGGAGTTAACCCCTAGCTGCCACCAATGGTGGAGATAGGGGGTTCATTGGAACCCCCCCATCTCCCGATCTGTGGCAGCTAAGGGTTAATGTTTGATATCGTTGGATCGGCCAGAGCATGGCCTTTCCAAGGATACTAAACATGAGCATGAAAAATGTTTTTTAAAAAAATATATATATATATATTTTTTAAAAAAAAAAGGTTTTTTGTTTTGTTAATGCAGCAATATTGTTACCATTTCAATTATAATGTGAACACTAATGCTTCACTAACTATTTTTGTATGCGGTGCGTTTGTTAAAAAAAGCAAAATTTTCCCCAAAAAAAAAATGTAACGAGACCCCATTTCTAATTTTTTTAACAAGCGCACCCCATACAAAATATAACCGCAAGCGCTCGCATGTTAAAATGTGAAAAAAAAACACTTTAGAATTTTCAATAATTTATTATGTGTAATTTTATTGCGTTTTTTGTTATAATATACAGACATGACATAACGTATACATATAATAATGACATATTATGAATCTGCCGAGTCTGCCGGAAAGAACGATATAAAATATGTCTGGGTCATATATCAAAATATGGCTACAAAACGCGGTTAAACATGATGAGCGAAAGCGGTAAAAATGACCTCAGCACAGAGGTGTGAAAAGCCTCAGCAGCGAAAGGGTTAAATGCAGCATATTAGGATGTTTTAGGGAAATTAATTCTCATCTCCATCAGAAACAGACACCACCCCACCCTCTCACTATATTGTACAATGTATCAAATTGATTACCAGACTGAAAACACCTGGTGTTATGCCCGTTTGTGAACAGAGGTCATTTAGAGTTGATAATCTTTCCACGTACACATTAGTTTTTAATTCAATATCTAATAAACCGTTGCTTATAATATTCTGCAGTAAAGAGTCTCTTTATTTCTAGATTTTTTTAGTATTTTTTTTTTTAAGCATTTTCTATACTTTTTTCAAATTTTTTTTTTTTTTTCGAACCCGAACCGAACATGGCCACAAAAAGTTCGAAATTCGCAAACTTTCGAACTGCCAAAGTTCGGGTCGAACTCCGAACCGTCCGAACCCGAACAGCTCATCCCTAAATATTGCTACACTGAAACAGTTTTGTGAAGAGGAGTGGTCCAAAATTACTCCAGATGGTTGTGCAGGTCTGATCTGCAACTACAGGAAAGGTTTGGTTGAGGTTATTGCTGCCAAAGGAGGGTCAACCAGTTAGTAAGTACAAAGGTTCACATACTTTTTCCACCCTGCACTGTGAATGTTTACATGTTCTGTTCAATAAACACATGAAAACATATAATGTTTGTGTTGTATTATTTTAAGCAGACTGTGTTTTTCAAATTGTTGTGACTTAGATGAAGATCAGAGCACATTTTATGACCAATTCATGCAAAACTCCACCTAATCCCAAAGGGTTCACATACTTTTTCTTGCCACTGTATATAGGATTTAACAGGGAAAGATTTGATTGAACTCCGGAATACAATATTTATAGGGCCCTATCACCTCCTGCAAGTTAACACGAGCGTTAGCTATCAAGAGGTGATAGTGCTGCGCCCAGATCACCTCTGATTCGCTAACGGGTTAAACCTATTAGCGAATCCTAATTAGCGATTCACTGCTCGAGCTTACTGCTTTTATTTATTTATAAAGGATTTTACCAGGAAGGATACATTGAGATTTCTCTCATTTTCAAGTATGTCCTGGGTTCAAGAACATTCCTGTACTTAACATGGGGAGCGCAAAGTGCAAGCACAGAGTAACTAGCGTTAGGATCACAAGGTCTGAAACACTTGTTAGTAAGAGCTGACGCTAGTTAACAACCAGGTCTGAGCTGCTGCGGAATCAATTAGCTGCAGCCCAAACCCCCCCCCCAAATCAAATACTCCCCTCTTATCACACGGCGAGAGCAACAGCCCGATCCGCCGGGAGCAGAGGGTGACTGGGGAAAAAAGTCCCCAGTCTCCCTCCGTCGACCAGCAGGATCTCGTAAGAGGTGAAATCTTGACGGTAATGTGCCCAGGTAGGAAGCTATGGACTCCATGGAGTGGATGCTTGGGATGGCGCATTAGGTACGTGGATGCTTGGGACAGCATATCCTGGTTTCACCAGCAGATCACAGGGCAGGCGCTGAGCTCTGCAGTCCGCTCCGTAGTGGTCGCTAGGCTCGCGGATGCTGGGCGCAGTGCTAACGCGCAGTCCCAAGCATCCGCGAGCCTAGCAACCGCTACAGAGCGGACTGCTGAGCTCAGCGCCTGCCCTGTGATTTGCTGGTGAAACCAGGACGCAAAGGGGAAATTATCGATCGCTAATTTTTCCCCTTGGCGTCCCGGTTTTAGCGAGTGGCACACAATAGTGCCCATACTGTATAGGACCAATGGGAACTCAGTTCCTTCTGAAAATCTAGTGGAGGAACTGTGTTCCAATGCGTTTCCCTGGACTTGACCTCTGTATAAAACCAAACATCATTGTCAACAGTCCCTACAATGTGCACCCTGCTTAGCCTCGGCAGAGCTTCCTTAAGGTTATGGCTGGAGGGCATCCAGGTGGCTACTTGTGCAGTAAAGCAGGGGTCGGCAAACATGACCCTCCAGTTGTTTTGGAAGTACATCTCCCAGGATGCTCAGCCATTCATTAGGTTGGTCGAGTATATGGAAGATGTATTTCCAAAACATCTGGATGGTCAAGGTTACGACTCCGTAGAAAAGTGTCTGAGGACAACACTTCTTCAGGGTTGGGATCCTTTTTTTTACTCTTGACTAGCTCTTGCCTCTTGTCTACTAATTTATTTATTTTTTTTACAGTGATTTTTTTTTTTTTTTTTTTCCTTTTTCGCAGAAAGCAGAAATAAAGCTTTTTCTCTATAAATAATCCTATTTTGAGGAAGTTGAGTTTCTTCTTTTTTTTTTTTTTTTTTTCCCCTAGCGCTCAAAAACATACACAGGGTTATTCAGAGAAAGGTGAAAACTAGGAGAATGAACAAATAGACGATTTGGGAAGTGAGATAAATGGGAGTATTTTTCTAGTTTGGCTATTTTGACCTAGAATTTTCACTTCTCCAATCATTCTCCTGGTTTTCACCTCTCTCTGAATAACCCTGCAAGCTTATTAACTGTGATTTCCCTGTAGATCTGCGACGAGGGCCTCGCTGGACGTGATACATTTCTTTGTGCTGTTACAGTGTTTATAATTGCATTTTTAAGATACAGAATCTATAAATCTCTCTTTTTAATAAATATATATATAATATTTTATTTATTGATTTCTCTTTTTAACGCAGGTCAGCGGAGATCGATCATTCACAATCGACGACGCTAATAACTGCTTCAGGAAAGATGGCGATTGTTTCCACTACATATCGGGGAGCATCCACTACTTCCGAATCCCAGCCTGCTACTGGAAGGACCGGCTACTGAAGATGTACATGACGGGGTTAAACGCCGTTCAAGTGTAAGGAAAGTGATCTTTATTGGCCTGCTCTGAATTATTGGGGCTCCTTGCTGACCCACTGGTTGGGCCCCCGTCCCTCAGCTGCCCATGACCGTAAAATATTTAAATATAAACCTTTTTTGCCTCGTCTTGTGCTTTCTTGGAGTTGCAGAGACAGAGTTGACCAAGTCTCCGGTGGTTCAATAAGGGGATAAAAAGTGTATTCTGGTGGGATAACTTTCTGTCTGCTGCAGACCATGCTAATCGCTCCCTCAGTGATAAGACAGACTGGTCTGACCGATCCCAGATGCTGCGGCCCACCGGGAAATTTGTTGGTCTCTTGGTGGGCTGGTCCTGTGTGGCATCGAGAGACCCTTACATCTATGATACTTAGACAAGCTGCACAGGGTTTGGCAAGGGCCGGGCCCCCTGGAGCCACATGGCTGTCACCCCCTGATGGAGACCCTGGTAGGCTTGTGCACCGATTTTTTTTTTTTTTTTTTTTTTTTTTTTTTTTTTTCTTTTTTTCGGTTCGATTTTTCGGATTTTTCAACTTTTCGATTCGGCTCGTTTCGACCGGTTTCGATTCAGTTCGGCCCGTTTTTCGGGTACATTTTTTTTCGGAATATCGACCATTTTTCGTATCGACTTTTCGTGATTTCGGAAATTTTCGTTTTTCGGAATTGCACATTTTTCGGAATATCGACCATTTTTCGTATTTTTCGTGTCATTTTGCTCGTTTTTTGTATCGACTTTTCGTTTTTTCGAAAAATTTTCGTTTTTCGGAACCTCTGTTCTCCTCGTTTGACACATTTCAAGTCCATTCGAAAAATCCGAAAATATTTCGTTTCGGCTCGGAAAACATTTCGGATCTGACATTTTCGGATATAAAAATTTTTGGAAATTCGGCCGCATCCGAAAACACGAATCGGGAAATTTCGTGTAAAATTCCGAAACGCACATCCCTAGACCCTGGTCCTGATACCAAATTCCAGATCTATATCCCTCGTAATTCATTACTGAGGAGACAAGCTCACAGCCCATGTACATCGGCTTTGTTTGACTTTTGAAGCGTGCTACTTCCTTAGTAATGAATCGATGGAGAATTGCAATGGAATTTTACATTTTAGGCAATTTTGGCTTAAAACATCACAAGAAAAAAAGATTGTCATTTGCGCTCACCACCGTAGCTCCATGCGAAACAAAACACAGTCTTGGTTTACTTGAATGGCCATTAAGGCTAGGGACAGATGAGCGCATTTTCTGCAGCCACCGTCAAAATGTACGTCGATGCGTGCGCACGCATTTTTTCACGGAATACGCTTAAGTGGTCAGACGATGCGCAATTCTGGACGTATTTCATGACGATGGGGTGAAAAGAAGTCTAGGGAAATCCGGCTGTTTGAGCGTTATGTAGGCCGCACACTAGCAGCGTCTGACATCTCCTAATCACGCACACACGCTGCCATGCGGCCGCAGCGCACTTTGTACGTCAGTAGCAGCGGTTTCACGTTCTGATAAAAATGCGTTCATTTGCTGGTTGCGTGGTGTCGGCGCACTTTCGTACGCACGTACTGCGTATATTGGCCGTCATTGGCCGTTATGTGCTGCTACTGCCGCCGTGATTTAGTGCGCCTGCACGCGCGTTCCGACTGCCCCACTCTGACCCTAGCCTAAAGCGTAAGCCCACCTGTCACAGCACCTCTGGGTCAGGTGGGTCCTACCTAATGAAACCAAGAGCTGCTTTTCTAAGCAACCATATATCCTCATGCTGCTTCTCCGCCATGAGAGAGACTGGTGGGTTTATATTTATACCCTCACCTGGAACAATGTCATTTTGGGATTAAAAAGAAAACATGGAAAGGGGCAGCAGCAATAATGACCTGGCTGGGGATGCAACAAAATATACATATGTGCAAAAAATATCTGCATATACGGAAATTTTGGCTTAAAATCTACAACTTGTTACTACGTATCCTCTCGGTGAATAATTCTAATAGTGTCAGGATATTGTGATCACTGCACTAACGTATAGTTACGCCATAGTGTTGTTGTTTTCAAATAAACCATTTATAGAGGTTGAGTATCCCTTTATATGAAATTCTCAAATATTCCCAAATCTGACAAGTTTTTGAGCACCATAAATGGAAAATCCCACCCTGGGCCTCATGTAGCGGGGCACAAAAATGACTAAAAATACAGTATAGTCTGTTTATGGCCGGAGGGTATAGCTGCCATGATCATCCCTTCAGAATATGTGTATAAGGTGTGGGTGAACATTGTGTTTAGACTTGGATCCCATCTCCAGGATATCTCATTACTATATGCAAATATTCCAACCCCCCCCCATTCACAACACTTACAGGGTTATCCAAAGAGATTCGAAAAGTCACCGCAGTTCGGTGACTTTTCGTTCTCTTCAATTCGGTTCCTTTTGCCGATTGCATTTCGGTGACCCTGCGGTGTATTCAGCAAGCACCACAGGGTCCCCGAATTGCAGGGAAAAGCTGCCGAAAACCTGACGAAAACTAACCGAATGCACGCTGAAAACGAGCAAAAACATCTGGATTAACCTTCGAAAAAGCCGAACATGAGCCGAACAGGAGCCGAATCACACAGAGCCGAAGCAGCTGTGACGTAGAGGAGGCAGTGAATAAATTAGAAAAACCATTTGTATGAATCTGGGAAAAAGAAACGCTGTTTGCAAAGAAACTACTGAGCGAAAATGTCTGAAATTTTCACAGGAGGTCCAGGGAATGATAATAAAGAGAGCTGTTACAAAAAAAATAAGCAAACTGAAAAAAAAAAAAAAAAAAAAAATCGGACTTTTACATTTTTTTTTAAAAATTCAGAAAAATGCTTAAAGTATCCTAAAAAATCTATAAATAAAGAGACTTTTTGCTTCAGAATTTTATAATGAACGGTTTATTAGATATTGAATTAAAACAGGAATATTTTTAACATTGAAGCCTATGGGATTCTCCTGAATAAATTTGCCGAATTAAACCACCGAATGGCAGGGCATTAGGGGAACCTTTCACTGCTGGTTTGTGTTCTCTGAATAGGCGAAGCAGTGCTTCTCTATGGGGATTTCACTGCCCTCGAACAGGGACCGAACAGGCACCGTATGTGCAGGCAATTCGCCAGGATTTGGCGAATTGCCTGCTCTCTGAATAGCCGAATGGCCAGGAAAGGTAACCGAACACTGATTTTCAGCGTTCGGTTACCTTTCTCAAGCAATTCGGATCTCTTTGGATAACCCTGTTAGGCTAGGGTCAGACTAACGCATTTTTCGCGTTGTCCGTGAAAAAGTGCGTTCGAACGAATGGACGCATTTTTTTCACGGAGTACACGATAGTGGTCATACGATGCGCATTTTCGTCCGTGATTTTGTACGGATCATCAATAAAACACTTTTTGTGTCTGGACGTTATGTTGGCTGGACGTGTGCAGCGTCTGACGTCTCCCAATCACACACACACGCCGCTAGCGGACGCAGCGCACTCTGTACGTCAGTACTAGCGGTTCTACGTTCTTGCAAAAATGCGTTCGTTTGCCACTTGCGTTGCGCTGTCGCACTTTCGTGCGGCCGTTCTTCGTATGTTCCCCGGCATTGGACGTCATTTGCTGCTAGCACGGCCGTGATTTCGTGCTGCTAAACGCACGTTAATACTGCGCTCGTCTGACCCCAGCCTTACGGCCCTGAGCATTTCTGATCAGGGAAACTCAACCTGTAAGGCTCTTTATGAGCTAAAGTACCCATGATGCTTAGCCAAGCCTTAGGTTGGAGTGTTTAGGGGAGCTTTTGATACTAAAAGTATAATTACAGTCATCAAACGTCAGACAGGGCCAAAGCATGGCTTCCTGGATCAGCAAAGTCAACCACTTGTAAAACCATCTGGTAGAGGATCAGCATTACTCTGTGTGTTATGAACCAAACCTAAAAGGATGGTCTTTCATTCATCGATCGGGTCACGTTTAATGACTTGAGATCCCACCCCATTTCTAAAGTGGTTCCCATATTCATGCTAGTCGGTTGGGCCACGGCTAGTGGTTGTTGAAGTGCTGTGCCCTGTGACGGAGCAGTGAGCGGCAATAGTGGGCAGCGGCCCTCTGCACCTCTTTAATGAGCGGCCCGGGGGGCATTCACCCTCCTGCCACTCGCTCCAGCCCGTCTTGCCAGTGCTCTGTAATCCATTCATACCTGTAAAGTATCAGTCATGGTGAGTGAGGCATTTCTTCTTTTATCAGCTATGTTCCCTGGAATTTCCACGAGCCACAACCTGGAATGTACATTTTCGATGGAGACCGGGATCTAGAACATTTCTTGGACCTGACCAAAGAGCTGGGACTCCTGGTCATCATAAGGCCCGGGCCTTACATCTGCTCGGAATGGGATATGGTGAGACACCGGCTGAAAATGTGCCTGATTGGTTCCTGTGATTCATGATTATAGGTACAGTGAGGCAGGCTGCCACGACGGTCACAATGTACGCTCTGACCACAACCAGGAGAACGTGGGGATGGATCGGGGCAGGAGGACCTTTATATCTCTTGTACTAACCAGACGATCTTCTCTTCCGCTCGCTTTCAGGGAGGTCTCCCAGCCTGGCTCCTCAACAAGCAAGACATATCTTTGCGAAGCTCAGATCCAGGTACTTGGTTATTTATAGCTGTCATATCATGCCGACACGACATGCAGAGCTACCCTCCGTTAAGAGAAAGACGAGTCGGCAACTTATAGGGCAATGATGGCAAATCCTGATGTTTTAGAACTACGTATCCCATGATGCTTAACGGTTCATGTTCGTTTGGAACCTCTGGAGTGCAAAAGCTCGCCGTTACTGCCACCGTATATTCTTTTCTTGCCAGGTAGTCCCAGGGTGCGTTATAAGTTGTAATAACAATTGTATACTCGAGGGTTGTCAAACTCATGGCCAGGGCCAACCCAAGACCTTATGCTGCTTGGGTCCAAGGATGAATGCTGCCCCCCCCCAAAAAAAAAAAAACCCGCATCACAGAGCTCCACAGCAATGAAACTAAAAAATAATTATCAATTTCATATAAATTATATATTCAAGTAAGTATATTAAAGTAAATTAAAATAGTTATACTAACATAAATTAAAATATCAATTAAATTATGTATTTTTGAAGTAAATTTTATATCTTAAAATAAATATAATGCATTACATTTAACTATTAAAATTAATATACATTAAAAAAAATATTTTTTATAATTATAATTAAAAATATTTTATATATATATATATATATATATAAAAATATTATAAATAATATATTAAAATACATATATTGTTAAATTAATGCGTTTGCCAGCAAAATGCTGCCCCAGTAAAAGTGCTGCCTGGGGCCATCGGACGGGCCGGCCCTGCTCACGGCCTCCCAGATGTTGATGCCTATAATTTCCAGAATTCCTTCAATGCAATAGATGGCCAGAGAATCATGGGAGTTGTAGTTCACAAACATTTGGGGGTTGGAGTTTGACAGCCCTGGTATTCTCCATCTATATATTAAGGCTAGGGTCAGACGAGCGCAGTGCGAACGCGCGTGCAGGCGCACTTAATCACGGCCGCACTAGCAGCAAATGACGGGCAATGACGGCCAATATACGAAGTACGGTCGCACAAAAGTCTGGCTGCGCAACGCAAGTGGAAAATGAACGCATTTTGTCGAGAACGTCAAACCTCTAGTACGGTTGTACAGAGTGCGCTGCGTCCGCTAGAGGCGTGTTTGCGTGAATTGGAGATGTCAGACGCTACTAATGTCCAGCCAACATAACGTCCAGATGCAAAAGTGTTTTATTGATGATCCGTACAAAATCACGGATGCAAATGCGCATCGTATGACCGGTATCGCGTACTCCGTGACAAAATGCGTCCATTCGTTCGAACGCACTTTTTCACAGACAACGCGAAAATGCGTTCGTCTGACCCTAGCCTTATATACACAAAAAGTTAGGACGTTTTCAAATACACTTTTATTCCGTGATATTGTCTGCTGTCTACGTGTCACTATGTTGCCTCTAATCTCTCCCTGGGCTTAATTACAGATTACCTGAATGCTGTTGATTCCTGGCTGTCGGTTTTGCTTCCGAGACTTCGAACACGTCTGTATAACAACGGAGGGAACATAATTAGCGTCCAGGTGAACGGACTTTGCCACCGACGTGCATCCTGCATTGTTTTTTCCAGTGTGCAATTTCTGGGGTTCTCTCTAGAGCAAGGCTGTCCAGATGTTGATGCCTACAATTCCCAGAATTCCTTCCGTGCAATAGATGGCCAGAGAATCACGGGAGTTGTAGTTCAGAAACATCTGAGGGTGCCGGTGTTTGACAGCCCTGGCCTAAACGTACTAATTTAGGCTAGGGTCAGACGAACGCAGTTTTAACGTGCGTTTAGCCGCACGAAATCACGGCCGTGCTAGCAGCAAATGACGTCCAATGCCGGGGAACATACGACGAACGGCCGCACGAAAGTTCGTCCGTGCAACGCAAGTGGCAAACGAACGCAGTTTTTCGAGAACGTCAAACCGCTACTACTGACGTACAGAGTGCGCTGCGTCCGCATAGCGGCGTGTGTGCGTGATTAGGAGACGTCAGACGCTGCTCATGTCCGGCTAACATAACGTCCAGACACAAAAAGTGTTTTATTGATGATCCGTACGAAAATGCGCATCTTATGACCGCTATCGTGTATTCCGTGAAAAAATACGTCCATTCGTTCGACCGCACCTTTTCACGGACGACGCGAAAAATGCGTCAGTCTGACCCTAGCCTTAGTTAGAGCCAGTATGTGCAAAATTCACAACATGTGTTACAGATGATACCGTGTCAACACGGCTAAATGTGTGAAATTCTCCAGTTCATTGTTTACTTAAAAACTGTAAAATACAATGAAATGTAAAAAATAACTCAACTCAAAATTCATACCTTTTTTCCATGTCTAAATTTCATCTTGACTAATGATCCATCTGCTTTGTGTTGATCTCCGTGGCAGGTGGAGAATGAGTACGGAAGCTTCCTGGCCTGCGATTACAGCTACATGCGCCACCTTTACCACATTTTCCGCCTCTACCTGGGTGATGACGTCATACTCTTCACTACAGACGGCAACACAGACTATGAACTCAAGTGTGGGACTCTGGAGGGGATGCACGCCACGGTAGATTTTGGACCGGGTAATAATTTCCTTGTATTTCTATAATTGCTCATTGTAACTGGAACCCCGGGTTCCATCCAAAACTCCAGAACTAGCACGTTATTTGTCCGTCCCTTCTCTGTCCCAGAACCACGCCAGGAGACCCACAGTCACCTTCTCCAGACAGACAGTATGTTATACAGTTTCCACAATGTATATTTACTATTGGGGAGGGGACCAGAACAACTTTGCTGTCTGAGTATCACCCTCCTCCCCAGTGATAAGAGTATCTGCCCAGCACAAAGTAGGCTTGTGCACTTTTTTATTTTTTTATTTTTTTCGGCTCGTTCGGATGTTTAAACTTTTCGGCTCGTTTCGACCGATTTCTGTTTCGGCTCGTTTCGACCGATTTCTGTTTCGGTTCGGTTCGACTCGTTTTTCGTGTACATTTTTTTTAGGAATATCGACCATTTTTCGTATTTTCGGGTCACTTAGCTCGTTTTTTTGTATCGACTTTTCGAGATTTCAGAAATTTTCGGAACCCGAAATCATGAATAGAGTGAAAATAAATTTCGATTTGACACATTTCAAGTCCATTCGAAAATATTTCGTTTCGGCTCGGAAATCTTTTCGGATCTGCCATTTTCGGATCTAAAAATTTTCAGAAAATCGGCCGCATCCGAAAACACGAATCGGGAAATTTCGTGGAAATTCCGAAACCCGAAACGCACATCCCTAGCACAGAGTGGGAGGATAAACAAATACAAACAACTACTCTAGGAACTGTAACATTGATACATGTTTAAAACAAATTCATCACATACAGCCTGGCAATGCTCAAATGTTCCATAGTCTTTGCCATAATCAGACACGAGGCTGGCATCTGATCTTCTCCAAAGGGCACAAAGTCTATTCAAAGAAAGGTGAACCTCAGGAGAATGACTGGAGAAGTCAAAATTCTAGATCAAAATAGCCAAACCAGAAAATGTCTCCCATTTATCTCACTTTCCAAATCGGCTATTTGAACTAGATTGTTCTCTTCTCCTGAGTTTCACCTTTCTTTGAATAGACCTGTATATGTAGTCTCAGACACTTGGAATCCAAGTCTTTCAAAAGGTGGTGGAAGCTTCTGTCACACATAATAATAATTAATGTCTCCTCGTCTGTCATTCACGGGTTAAAGTTACAGACTTACAGGAGTCAGAAACCTTAGCACCCAGATGTTTTGGGACGTCATATCCTGCGACGCCCAGTCAGTTCAGAGTGTCTGAGCATTATGGGAAATGTAGTTTCAAAACATCTGTGGGGGCCAAGGTTGCCGACCCCTGGTATAGAGGTATAGGCTGGAGATGTCTCACTTTAATTAAATTGATGAATTGCTCAAACAAATGAATACCCCTCCTACGCTTGGATATTTATTTATTTGTAAAGTATTTTTTACCAAGAAGGATACATTGTTTGTTTCATTTGTCCAAATGTTCATGATTATTTACTCTTTAAGTTCCTGAAACATCCATATCTGCTGCAAGAAGCGAGAGTATTCTGTTTTTATACCTTTTAATCCAGGGATCAGCAATCTTGGCCCTCCAGATGTTTTGGAACTACATCACCCATGATGCTCAGCCACCCTACAGAGTGACTGAGCATCATGGGTGATATAATACCAAAACATCTGGAGGGTCAAGGTTGCTGACCCCCGCTTTAATCAAAGGTGTGACTGTAATACCCCCCTGGCTCCTTTCTGTACTGTTCGCTCTGATATGTGCAGAAACATGAAAATTGAAAAAGATTGTCCTTGCTCAAAGACAATAGACATTCTTCTCATCTTCTTCTTATTTTATTTACAGCGGATAATGCCAAGAAAGCCTTCGATCTTCTACGCAGATATCAGCCCACCGGACCCCTGGTATTTATTCACTTTAGGCTAGAGTCAGACGAACGCATTTTTCACGTTGTCCGTCAAAAAGTGCGTTCGAACGAATGGACGTATTTTTTCACGGAATACGCGATAGCGGTCATACGATGCGCATTTTCGGCCGTGATTTTGTACGGATCATCAATAAAACCCTTTTTGCGTCTGGACGTTATGTTGGCCGGACGTGTGCAGCGTCTGACGTCTCCCAATCACGCAAACACGCCGCTATGCGGACGCAACGCACTCTGTACGTCAGTAGTAGCGGTTTGACGTTCTCGAAAAAATGCGTTCGTTGGCCACTTGCGTTGCACGGACGAACTTTCGTGCGGCCGTTCGTCGTATGTTCCCCGGCATTGGACGTCATTTGCTGCTAGCACGGCCGTGATTTCGTGCGGCTAAACGCACGTGAAAAATGCGTTCGTCTGACCCTAGCCTTATAGTGTAGTAAATGTTATCAGCACTAATTGAGTGAAATTACCATCCGCAGCTCATGTTCTTCATTAATAATTCTAAAACCCTCTGTTCCAAAAAGAATACAATAGGGTTCTCCTATTATTTCAGTGCTCTTTCATTGGTTTGGGGGTTTTACTTTATTCATATATGTAACCTGTAGCGCAGAAGCAAATACAAAGTGATCTGAACAAGAGCCCTGATTCCAGCCCTGGTGGAAACTTAAAAAGGGGTTATTCAAAGAGATCCGAATGGCTGGCGAAAGGTAACCGAACGCTGAAATTCAGTGTATGGGTTACCTTTCCTGGCCATTCGGCTATCCAGAGAGCAGGCAGTTCGCCAAATGTTGGCGAATTGCCTGCAGATACGGTGCCTGTTCGAGGGCAGTGAAATCCCCACAGAGAAGCAATGCTTCATTTATTCAGAGAAAAAAACAGCAGTGAAAAGTTGCAGAAATTCCCTGCTGTTCGGGGGTTTCATTCGACAGGTTTATTCAGGCGAATCCCATAGGCTTCAATGTTAAAAATATTCCCGTTTTTAATTCAATATCTAATAAACGGCTCATTATAATATTCTGCAGTAAAAAGTCTCTTTATTTATAGATTATTTTTTTTTTAGGATCTTTTAAGTATTTTTGGAGATTTTTTTGCAAACAAATTATTATTATTTTTTTTTTTTAAACGTTTTATCTGTAACCGCCCTTTTTAATATCATTCATTGGATTTTATATGTAAATTTCAGACATTTTCGCTCAGTAGTTTCTTTGCAAACAGTGTTTCACTTTTCAAACATTCAAGCGTACTGTTTTTTTGTTTTCACTTAATTTGTCTGCAGTGTCGGGTTTTTCCGGCGGCTGCTCTGCGCTCTGATCGGCTCCTGCCCGGGTTTCTCCGTCGTGTTCGGCGGGGTTAATCCAGATGTTTTTGCGGGTTTCGGTGTGCATTCGCCTGGGTTTTGCGGTGAGTTTTCGGCGGGTTTGCGGCGACTTTTACCTGTGGTGCTTGCTGAATATACCGCAGGGTCACCGAAATGGGATCGCCGAATCGCACCGAATTGAAGAGCATGAAAAGTCACCGAACGTGCGATGGCTTTTCGATTCTCTTTGAATAACCCTGTATGGAGGTGAAAGTCTACAACAGCTCTGGTTAAGATTACACCAGGGTAGGAATACAACTCTGAGGATTTAAGATGATGACGGATTTGGGGTGCATGTGGTTGCACATCAATACTTTTAGGCCGGGGGTCAGATGAGCGTTTTTGAAAGCAGAAGGAACATCCGTGAGAGTTGTTCGTCTGGCCACCTCGCTGAGTGCAGTTAGTGCGCTCAGCGCTGCAAGGCTCGATCCTCCTATGGATCAGGGTTATTCAGAGAAAGGTGAAACTCAGGAAAAATGGCAGGAGAAGAGAACAATCTAGACCAAATAGCCGATTTGGAAAGTGAGATAAATGGGAGAATTTTTCTGGTTTGGCTATTTTGACCTAGAATTTTCACTTCTCCAGTCATTCTCCTGAGTTTCACCTTTCTCTGAATAACCCTGTAAATCTTAATTGATGGTCATTTGGACCCCATTATCTTCGACTCCATAGAAGCTACAGGGGCATGTGAGGTATCACTGGAAAGGTCAGAGAATCAGGTTTTACGTAACAATAAAAATAAAATGATAATTATTTCTTTATTTTTTTTCTTTCTAACACAGCAATATTTTTCACTTTTCAATTATAAAGGGAACAATGATGCTGCTCTAACTCACCCTCACCTTTATCTTGTCACCAACAAGTGTGGAGGTGATGGCACAATCCGTTATTACGAATTGTTACATCAAAAACCTTAACCACTGCACTGCTGCGAAGAGCACAGGGGGACTTTGGAACCCTGCGCCACTAATCTTTACACCTCACAAGGTCAAGTGAGGCGTCATTGGACAGGTCAGAGTCTGGCCTTTGCATTGATACCAAACATGACCATGTAAAATTGAAAAGAAAAAAACTTTATTTTTAGTTCCAAAACGATGGCATTGTCCATCTGTCATGTATAAAATGAGCAACACCACTGCCATTACTCACCTTCGCATTTCCCACGCTGGAAGCAAGGTTGTACATGGTCACATCATCCTCCCAAACACAAGGGAAATATTTCCTTTTTTTTTAAATTTTTGGGTAAAATTTTGTATTTTCTCAGAAAGATGCAGTAATAGGTTCCCATTTCAATTTTTAAACAAATTCCCTATAGAATATATAACCATAAAGGTTTGGATGATCAAATGTGAAAAAATTATTTTACACTCTTTACATGATTGAAATCTGTATGGAAATTTACTCACACAGTGTCCGCCTGGTTAGAGATTTTATATAGATTAGATTTTTGGGAAAATACGGTGAACATTCGATAGTGAATTGACTGAATTTTGACTTGGGCTAATG
The DNA here is from genome assembly GCA_009667805.1 of Leptobrachium leishanense. Classification (NCBI taxonomy): domain Eukaryota; kingdom Metazoa; phylum Chordata; class Amphibia; order Anura; family Megophryidae; genus Leptobrachium; species Leptobrachium leishanense. The sequence continues at coordinate 18,102,033 of CM019069.1, forward strand.
TCAGACGAACGCATTCTGATCACACGGTGCGTCCGTGCACAACTGACGTACTTTCTGACTGATACTGTAGACACCACACGCTCCTTTTTTTTTTTTTTTTTTTAATTCTTTATTTGTAGAATTACAAAGAAAAGAAATGCACGGAATCCGACGTATAGAAAAACGGCGTCCAAGGGCCAGCAATTACAATAACAAGTTATCTGGCTTAATAATTGAACGAAGAATACAACACAGCGCTAAAAGACCTGAGTCCACAAGAAAGTGGGTTAGATACTTGATATGTCCATAAACAGTAGTCCTTATCTTCAGGAGCAGATCTTCTTAAGGATACAGATGGGATGTATACTGCGGGAAAAAGCACAGAGAACCAGAATTGCGCAGTATGACAGCACCCAAGTGAGAATAACTTGTGTCGATGTTTAACTCACATTCTGGGGAGCCCACAACCGGCTCTCAGGAATATAGCGGACAGAGACTTGTAGCAGGCGCCCATAAACCCTTCGATTCGCTTCTCCGGGATTAACCAGAAGGAGAAAAGACTAACATGTACCAAAAGGCCGCTCTACTGAGCAGCTCCAAGCCCCTCCTGCTGCTTTTCAGGTCTTTTAGCGCCGTGGTGTATTCTTTGTTCAATTGTCTTTTGGGTATTTAGAGAAACCCCCACACACCACATTCAGCGAGTGGGATAGATACTAATTTCCGGTGGGCGCTTCACCCCCTCCTTTTCTTATCTGGCTTAATAATCTATATTAACATTCAGTGCCATCCAGTACTAAGCCAAGCGAGGTGCGATAAACCCCAACAGCGTAATGGGGTGCAAAAATTGTCGCTAAAGCCAAACTTTCCAAACTTTCAAGAAAAAGGCACCGAAAACTTGTGAGCAGGGGGAAACAAAATAAAATAAAATTGGGGGGGGGGGGGGGTTGGTAGGATAAAAATGTGTCTTAACCCGGTTGTACCTCTAACTGCTCAGGTGAAAGTCCTGCCAGAGCGGGGTCAGTTAGTGTATAGGGAACGTTGGCATGCGTTACCACAAGAGAGCCTGCCAGGCCCCAACGGTAACGAATCCCCTTCTGACGAAGAACAGTCGTCACATCCCGAAATCGACAACGGGCGAGCAAAGTAAAGAACGGGAGGTCATGGTACAATGCCAATGTGGAGCCTTCGAATTGCATAGGGTCTCGTGCGCCAGGGGAGGTCATAATTTTCACTTTTATGGCCACATCTCGATTAAACCACAACTACATCCTTGGGAGCTCCTTTGGGCGATACTGCGGGTCTCCTGACCCGAAACACTGATCCAATCAAATCAGGAGTCTCAGGTGGTAAATTAGCAATCTGGAGAGCCAAGCCATTCACATAAGGCGTTAACTCCTCTGAGGTTACCGAGTCAGGAATACCCCTGACCCTGATGTTCCGGCGGCGGTGTCTCATTTCTAGTGTCTCTACGGAGCGGGTCAGGATATCAACTTGAGCATGGAGAGAATCCACCTGGCCAGATAGGGGAGTTTGTTCCGTCACCGTGACCACCTCAGCATTCTTCGTCTGCAGTTGCGTCACCTGCGCGTGGACCACCTCAACGTCTGCCCGAACCGCTGCCATCTCCGGTCTCCACATCTCCCGAACTTCGTCCAGAATCTGACGAAGGTCGCCCTTCGTAGAAGGAAGATGGTCATCTGCTTCCCGAATCTGAGCCACAGTGGAGACTCCAGTCGACTCCATCCCAGTTCTCAGTGCCCGAGGTCTCCCAGAGCCAGTGGTGTAGGGTGGGTTGTCAGCGCCCGGGGCCAGCCAAGAAATGTGCGCCCCCCCCCAACCTGTGGACACGTTAGCATGCCCTGATTCCCTTCCACCATTAGGGCATTGAACCCCTTAACTGTGATACGCTCATACACTCTGCACATTATATTGTATCACAGAGCTCCACAGCAATAAAACCCACAGTAACGTCACACATGGATGTATATATTTGCCCCCAGCAGCTCAAACATATTTGCCCCCAGTACCTCCAAACATGAATATATTTGCCCCCAGCACCTCAAACATGGATATATATATTTGCCCCCTCCCCCCCCCCTTTGCTCACCGGCTCTGAGGGCCCGCGGGTCGGTAGGGGGGGGCGGTTTGGGGCATCATAGTGGGCCCCCGCTGGTTTCACTGTGATGGCCATCAGTGACAGGGCTCTTAACAGGCAGCCAGCGGCGCACTCTGTAAATGCCACGGTGGCGCCTGCAGCCCAGTCTAAGCACATTGCACTGGCGCTGCCCCTCATGTGACCCGTCACGTGAGGGGGCGGCGCAGGCACCACCCCTCATGTGACACATCACGTGAGGGGGCGGCGCAGGCACCACCGCGGCATTTCCAGAGTGCGCCGCTGGCTACCTGTGTGCACTGCTGACCAGCACAACGCAGGGAAACCGGCGGTGGCCCACTATGGCGCCCCAAAAAAACTGCACCCAGGGCCACAGTCCCCCCCCACGCTACACCATGCCCAGAGCCGCGTTGTCGATCTGGAGCTTCTCCGTGTCCATTAGTGGGCAGCGGATCCCCAATCGAGTCTTCTGTTGAAGAGTCCGGGGTGACCACCAATGTCACCGAGGCCACAGCTAAAGCAGCCTTGCGCTTTTTCTGCGTCAGTTTTTTTCGCCGCAGCAGAGAGACCCCGCGGCTGAGACTGAGGGGCAGGCCACGATGTCCCGTGCCTTCACTAAGGGACCAAGAGCATGCGTCATCCCTTGACGATCCATATCCCGGAGGTAGGTCGCTTCCACGTCCCTATCTCCCGGACCTACCCGACATCGATTCCCGGATATCTCTCTGGCGCGGACCACCTTTCTGGGGAAGACCTTTAGGCATGGTCTATCGCAGCTTGATGCAGAGAGACTCTTCTCTGGAGAAATTCCCCAAGGCCGCCTGGGAGCCTCCAAGATGACCACCGGTGCTAGGCCCAAATCCCTCTCAGGGCAAAATCAACCCCCCAAGCGTGCGGATCGTGGTCGGGCAAAAGTCCTCTGACCCTTCAGAGCAGCGGAGGTCCACCGGAAAAGGCTGTGCAATCAGCGAGCTGAACCGATGTGAGCTGAAATGAAAAACACTGAAAGGGAGTTCAATTTCGGCGCTTTATGACCCCATATTATTATTAACCCTCTTTGATGCAACGTTTCACACAAACCTTCAAACTCTTACTTTGTTATTATCATGGATCTGGTACAGAAACTGACCTTGAATGAGCACCAGCCGTGGTCCTCCCCTCTCTCATCTACTATTTGCTAATCTCTTGCAGGTGAACTCTGAGTATTATACGGGATGGCTGGATTACTGGGGGGAAAGTCATTCTACAGTCAGCGCGGAGCTGGTTAGCCAGGGACTACAAACCATGTTGGAGATGGGAGCCAACGTCAATATGTGAGTATCTGTACGTCCGGATTACTGGGATAAATGGGGACTTACATTAAGAGTAGGGATGTGCGTTTCGGGTTTCGGAATTTTCACGAAATTTCCCGATTCGTGTTTTCGGATGCGGCCGAATTTCCGAAAATTTTTAGATCCGAAAATGTCAGATCCGAAAAGTTTTCCGAGCCGAAACGAAATATTTTCGGAATTTTCGAATGGACTTGAAATGTGTCAAATCGAAATTTATTGCTTTGAAACGAGGAGAACAGACGTTCCGAAAAAACGAAAATTTCCGAAGTTACGAAAAGTCGATACAAAAAAACGAGCAAAGTGACACGAAAATACGAAAAATGGTCGATATTCCGAAAACATGTACAATTCCGAAAAACGAAAATTTCCGAAATTACGAAAAGTCGATACAAAAACGAGCAAAGCGACACAAAAATACGAAAAATGGTCGTTATTCCGAAAAAATTATGTACACGAAAAACGAGTCGAGCCGAACCGAATCGAAACAGAAATCGGTCGAAACGAGCCGAATCGAAAAGTTTAAAAATCCGAAAAATCGAACCGAAAAAAAAATTGGTGCACAAGCCTAATTAAGAGGTGAGTTTAGGGATATATTGACATTTATAGAAAAGTCACGGTGGCAACTTAAATTCTAAGGGGCTCCAGCTCTGCAGATCTTGCCCCATGGGGGAGATTTATATGGATTGATTTGGTGATCTCTTTATCCAGTGGGTATACATTGTTCATGGGGAATTTCAACTTTAATTCTCGCTTTTAGGTACATGTTTGAAGGTGGCACAAATTTTGGCTACTGGAACGGTAAGAGAATAACCAATGCGATTACTTTTCCGTCACTTAGGGCAGGGGTCAGCAATCGTCGCCATCCAGATGTTTTGGAATTACATTTCCCATGAGACTCTGCCAACCTAACAAGTAGCCGTGCATCATGGGAGATGCAGTTCACGCACATCTGGTCGGGGCCGGAGTTGCAGACCCTGAGTTTTGAAGTTACTTGTTGGTGCAGCAACTATAGAATATGCTTCAAAATACAGAAACTGGTTGGGAAAGGTGATATCTTGGATAGAGTGAAGATATGAATGGTTTGGGGATGTGGATGCACCCCATTGGGAAGAAAAGAACCAGGAAGGGCCAATGGACATTCAGTTAATGGTTTCCGTGTTCGATGAGTATCACCAACCTAGTTTTGCAGCAGCGTAGCGTGGGTTGTCAGCGCCCGGGGCAAGGCAAGAATTGTGCCCCCCCCAACCTGTGGACACGGTAACACACCCTGATTCCTTTCTACAAGTAGAGTATTGACCCCGTTACCCCACAAGCACAGGTTTTGTATATTAACAAAATAAGGATATAATAAAAAATTGAAACACACATGCCCCACGCTAAGCCACTGCTACAAGTCACCCTGTCCCAGTATATGCTAGCATAGTTCCACTCTCACACTATACCCAGTCACACTCTCGAAGTACCCACAGTCACTCTCTCCCTCTCCAAGTACCCCTTTCACTCTCTCCCTCTCCAAGTACCCCTTTCACTCTCTCCCAGTACCCTCTAGTTACTCTCTCTCTCTCTCTGCACCTCCAGTCACTCTCTCCAAGTACCCCCACTTTTTCCCAGTACACCCAGTCACTCTCTCCCAGTACCCCCACTCTCTCTAAGTACCCCCAGTCACTCTCTCCTTCTCCCTCTCAGTACCCCACTCTCTCCCAGTACCCCCAGTCACTCTTTCTCTCTCCAAGTACCCCCACTTTCTCCCAGTACCCCCAGTCAATCTCTCTCTCTATTCAAGTACCCCCAGTCACCCTCTCCCCGTACCCCCTCACTGTGTGTTGGTTACACTGTTCTGGTGTCACACAGTGTCGCCTACCTGCATTATCCGTTGGATAATGCCGCGCTGCTTCACATGACTCCTATCAGCATTAAGGAGCAGTCAGGACAGGACCAGAATTGTCTGTCCTGGTCCTTCCTTCCAGACGCTGAGTGCTAAGTTAAAACTGGCAGCTGCTTGTGCAAGGGCCTCTCACGGACACCAGTGTTCGTAAGCGGACACCTTGCTGATCCCTGCTGGAAAATAGTGGTTCAAATTTCTTTTGAAATTCTGCGCCCCCTAAGAAAATTGCGCCCGGGGCGACCGCCCCCGAAGTCCCCCCCACGCTACGCCACTGTAGTTTTGTGCTCTGATGCCCCCTTCCAGTTACCTCATGGATCAAATCCAGAATTGGGGCATTCCATAGTAACGTAATCCTTTCCCGCAATATAAAACCATACGGACATGAATGGGAATTGTAATAGACTACCCATCCCTTGTATTATCAATAGCTTCTGCCCCGTGACCTTTTCGCTGCTCTTTATGTATGGCTGGGTTATACTCACAGTACTGGCAAGCGTGGAAAATTGAATTGCGAACTCTACAAGTGAAATGTGACTTAAGGAGTAACCACTGAGCGTTCCCACATATCCCTCGTAACTCTCCTAACCCACTTTCTTAGAGTATGTTGTAGTACATGGTGTCATCCCAGCAATGGTTACAAAAGTATACATAGCCATGCTTCCCATTATAAATGTTGCTTCTCAAGCATTGTGTTTAATACTGGTCATAGATATTGACCATGGAAACATGAAACTCCATGATATGTGTGTATATACATTATATCATATCTCCAGGAGCGGACTACAAGAAGACCTACAAGCCAATAACAACAAGTTATGACTATGACGCCCCTTTAACAGAGGCCGGGGACCCCACCGATAAGTTACTTGCTCTACGATCAGTGATCAGCAAGGTAAGTGGCATTCATGCGCTTCTGTAGTATTTGTGCCTGGGTGGACAGAAACAAGGAAGATTGTCCAGAGGTTTCAGATTGACAGCCTTCAAAGAGGTGGCACGGCCGTCAACTTGGCCATCTGACTACGGAGAACTTTTTTGAATGATCTGGGCTGTCCACTGGAAGCGACTATGGACGACAGACGTTGACCGACTGGCACAAGACTGCCATACTGAAGAAGAAAAAAAATGCAGCCGAATGGGGAGCAGCTAGAGTTTCCTTCAGTCCTGTGTTCTTTCGCTGCTTTTTTTTTCCTTCTTCAGTCCTGCGGTCTTCGCGGGGCGTTCGGCGGTCTGCCAGTCGGTCGATCAGGGTAGTCCATAGTCGCTTACAGTGGATGACCCAGATCGTTCAAAAAAGTTGCCCGTAGTCGGACAGCCAAGTCAGTCATCCAACTACGGACCCAGTGGACAGACAGCCAGCCAGACAGCCTTATAGAGCTGTTACAGGGACAGGGGGAGACATCTCCAGATTACCATGTCTACTTAAGATTATTTAAGTGGTCACGGTCTCTCGTGTGAAAGGATGCTAAATCAAATTGCACACTTTATCATTCACACAGTTAGGTTGTTTAAAGTCCAACATTGGAGAAGAGCATATATAAGTTGGTAAAATCTTTTGATACGTGCTTTGGTTGCACTTTTAGATCTGTCACATATTAATCGCTTCCTGCATAATCTGTGGTCATCAAAGCCACAAGAATATAAAGGAGCAGTGTTCAGGAATTTATTACAATGTATTTCTTTTCTTATAGATTTGACTTTGAACGTTTTGGGGGGGGAGGGGCTATTTCGTAGCTTTCCAATGACTTAAATGGACATTTATAGTAGTTTTCACACGTTCACTACAGAGCGATTATTTTTATTTTTTTTGAAAATTCCACTGTCGGGAACCAGTGAGTTTTTGGAAAGCCATTTTTAATTAATTATACAGTAACTAATATTTGGGAATATTCCCAGTGTATTCCTCCCTGTAATAACCTATTTGGCAGGGAGACATCACCCCCTACTGCCCAAAAGGAGTTACTGCAGGTAGAACTGCAACCTGTGTCTCTGTGTCTGCTGGGGAAAGCTGAATGTGTCAGGGCATGCCTTAGTCGATTTTTTTTTTTTTTTTTTTTTCCTTAACCAGTTTTAGCACTTCGGGCATTAAGCCCACAGTTCTAAAAATTTTGGACTCCTTCTGGACCCCAAAATCAAACGAAATTCCTTTGCAACAAACAAATTTCATTTTCAATCACACAGCACAACCGCGGATCGTGCTAACACCATCTCGGACTACTGTGTCTGCTACCGCTGATTATGTATACGCGATCACGGTAGTGAAGGGGTTAAGCAAGCCTCAATAAATCCTGCTTGGTAAAGGACACATTTTCGTGATTTAATCCTTTTTACAAATTTTCTATGTACAAGTCTATTTCAGCAGAGGGTGGGACTTTCTGTTGCTTTGGATTGTGTAGAGGGCGAGACGGGAGTGGAGAGTTAGGCTAGGGTCAGACGAACGCATTTTTCGCGTTGTTCGTGAAAAAGTGCGTTCGAACGAATGAACGCATTTTTTCACGGAATACGCGATAGTGGTCATACGATGCGCATTTTCGTCCGTGATTTTGTACGGATCATCAATAAAACTCTTTTTGCGTCTGGACGTTATGTTGGCCGGACATGAGCAGCGTCTGACGTCTCCTAATCACGCAAACACGCCGCTAGCGGACGCAGCGCACTCTGTACGTCAGTAGTAGCGGTTTGACGTTCTCGAAAAAATGCGTTAGTTTGCCACTTGCGTTGCACGGACGAACTTTCGTGCGGCCGTTCGTCGTATGTTCCCCGGCATTGGACGCCATTTGCTGCTAGCACGGCCGTGATTTTGTGCGGCTAAACGCACGTGAAAAATGCTTTCGTCTGACCTTAGCCTAATAGGTGACAGGACACAAGCTGAAACTGCAGAGCATTTAAAAGTTCAAAAATGTCCTTCCTGGGATAGCTTTACCATAAGAAGAATCTCCGTGTAGTTTGGCGGCATGCAGCCTGTATGTGATACAACAATATCCCACCGAAGCAGTGATATAACCCCATCACCCCACATGATATTGTCAATAAACATCATTTTTGTTAAAATTCTTTTCGAATTTCTATAGTTTCTGCCAGTTCCACAAGGACCGATGCCTCCCCCTACTCCGAAATATAATTACGGCTATGTGACATTACAGAAGGTAAAGTTTCTGCGCATCCTGTGATAGTATCTGTGCAGCGACCCGTCCCGGCGTTTCAGTAACCCTCCCTCCGTCTGTCACCCAGGTGGGGGATCTTCAAGATTTCCTGGATATCCTCTGTCAGGGGGGCCCAGTGGTGACCCGATACCCTGTCACCTTTGAGGATGTGAAACAGGTAAGATCGACGAAACGGTTTCATTTCTTGTATCGTATACATTGCTTTATTTGAGGGTCTATTCACATTGCACGCAGCTCCATTCCTCTGCGTTTCGGCGATTCCACTTATCCGACAATACAGCGAATTCACTATTTACCGAATGGTCACCATATTTTTCCGAAATTGGAGTCGCCAAAGCAGTTATTGGAAAAAAGGCGAAAACCACCAAATTGGCATCTGCGAATTCCAATGGACTGACTGGGGGGGGGGGAAAGAAGTCTCCTAATAGGAGTTTAAATTATAAAAATGTCTTTTAAAAAATAATAAAAAGGTCTGTTACAAAAATGATTTTTTTTTTAAATTTTAAAGAAAATAAAACTAAAATTTCGTCTATAAAAAAAAAATACAAAAAGGTATTTTCAAAAAAGAATAAAAGGTCTTTTAAAAATAAATAAAAATTAAGATATATTACTTTACATTGCATCCTATGGGATTCACCTGTTTAAACCTGTTGAGTTGAAACACACTGAAAATCAGGGCATTTTGATGGAATATTGGCGCAATTTGACATTCTGTGAATAGAAGACACAATAGTCCATGGGACAATGTCGATGCTGGCGAATTGCACCTTATTTAAGCTGTCAATTCACCTGTATTTGACAAATTGACAACTTAGTGAATAACCCCTTTTTGTATTATTTACTTTTCTGCTTTGTTGGGGGGGGGGGTGTCAATTTCGACAGTTTTGTGATTCCATTTCGCTGACCCTTTGGAGAATTCACTATTCACCGCAGGCTCACCGTGGTGCACCAATAGTGGAATCGCCGAAGACCACCAAACTGCAAAAAAGAATATAAAATGGAATTCTCCTATTTTCCTAATACGTGCTTAAACTGATAATAAAAAAGGTCCTATAAAAAAATAATAAAAAGGTCTGTTACAGAATTTAAAAAAAGCGCCTTTTAAAAAAATTGGGAATCAAAAATGTAATCTTAAAAAATAAAAAGATGTTTGGCTGAAAATTAAACTTTTTTTAAATAAAAAAAATAATAATTAATCTTATTTTTTTACATTGCATCCTATGGGATTCGCCTGTTTAAACCTGTCGAACTGAATGAGGTCATTTCACTGACATTTCGATGCAGTTCTGCGTTCTCTGAAAAGATTAACCATTACTTCTCTATGGACAATTTCACGGCCGCCAAAGTTCATCAAATTGAGGCAATTCGTATTATTATTATTTATATAGCGCCAGCATATTCCGCAGCGCTGTGCAATGGGCACAATATAGACAGGGTTACAATACATTGAACAACATTTTGACAAACCAGTACAGGAGGAAGTTTCCATGGGAACTCACAATCTAGAAGGGTTGGGGGTAGAAACAGGAGGAGAGGACTGCAAGGTGAGAGTGATGGACTGCAAGGCGAGAGGGATGGGCCGCAAGGCGAGAGGGATGGGCCGCAAGGAGAGAGGGATGGGCCGCAAGGAGAGAGGGATGGGCCGCAAGGCGAGAGGGATGGGCCGCAAGGCGAGAGGGATGGGCCGCAAGGCGAGAGGGATGGGCCGCAAGGCGAGAGTGATGGACTGCAAGGCGAGAGGGATGGACCGCAAGGCGAGAGGGATGGGCCGCATGGTGAGAGTGATTTCGCTGTCATTTCTCCAGTATTTGGCAAATTGACAGTTTAGTGAATAGACAAACTGTCACGAAATTCCTTGTACGGTGCCATTCAATGGCAAGTTTGCCGCTTTGTGAGGAACCATTTAAGTATCCAGAATGATACAAACAAAACAAAGCATTAAACCAAAAAGCAAGGAGCAATAAAACCAAAACAAAGACTTGCGTCTCCTAATACCATGATCAGAAATGAGATTGTAGGCAATATGTATATTTACAGGGCTTATATAACTAGGTTTGAGCCCGGGGCGGCTGTTATCAATTTCAAAATGACCCATGAATTATTTTCTTGAATGACAACATAAATGTACCCAACTCTAAGCTGCCCATGGTGGGGTCTCCACAGGAAGCTATGAAGGAACAGATTGGAGATGTGCCGGCGGGTATAGCCTGTGCTGCCACGTAATTGCTGGTTCCTGTTACTATTGACATTTTTGGAGTCCAACGGCTCATTTATTATATTTGTATCAGTTTCCTGAATCTTTCAAATATCACACTCGATCTCTATATGTGCAAGTATAATGTCTTCCCTGATGCACGGAGCCAATATGTGTCTCCTTAACCTGACGATGATTGTATAATTGAATTGGATCCGTCACATTTTTTACATAAATAAATGAGGATTAGGACAAGGGAGCTCTGATATTACCGGGAAATCAATTTATCACCAGAGATTCTAGGAATGCGGAGGATTTAATACCACAAGTATTGCATCATTCTGTTTCCTCAGTACTTCGGATTCATGCTGTACCGGACACGGATACCCTGGGAGATACCGGACATGGCTATCCTTTCAGACCCTTTTAATGGAGTCCATGATCGAGCTTACGTATCGGTCGATGGGGTAAGGCACGTACACACGGAATTGTATGTCACACACAGAGTAATAATCTGAAATCTCTAAGACTTTATCAATTGTCGTCGATAAGAACAGCAGGAATTCTACATCAGGTGTAGCTTGAACCAAGAAGTTGACACTTTGATAGGAAATACTAGGGTGAGTGCAGGTCAGGGTCAGGCTGGCCAGGAGGCATTGTTCCCCCCCCACAGCCAGAGTATGAGGGACACTATAGTTCAGGGGTCAGCCACCGTGGCCCTCCAGATGTATTAGAGCTACATCTCCCACGATGGTCAAGCACTCATTTAGGTTGACTGAGCATCATGGGATATGTAGTTCCAAAACACCTGGAGGGCCAGGGTTGCTGACCCCTGCTCTAGGTTGAAAAGAAAATTGGATGGGGGTGGGAGAGAAGAGTAGAGGGACCCTTGCCGACCACTACACTGGTTTTATTTTTCACCGTTTTTCCTCGCTGCAGTCTTTCCGTCCATCTCAGGCGGACAGTATCTGTTTGTGGGAAGCAGCTTGGACGCCGAACCCAGAACACTCAATCATGTGTTACAAAATTCAACAAACTGAGGTTTATTTGCAGAATGTTTAATTCCTGAGAGGTTTTACCTGAAAATGTAAAAAGGGACACGGCCACTTATATAAACCGTAACCAGATTACTTTTGCATTACAAAACAAAAACACCTTATAAAACACACGCTGCTGATACTTCAAACAAAGAAAAAAACAAGCAAGTTTTTTTTAATTTATTTTTTGTAATCCTTCTTTTTCCAATTTGGTGGCTTTTTCCCATGATGCAATATTTACCAAACTCTGTTCAAAAGTTTTACTTAAATACTGTATACAATAAACCACAGCATTAAACAGTTAATGAGGTGGTTGGGGGGATGTTTAAATAAGGCAGCAGGGGATCTATTGTGATCTAGGCTACTCAAGATAAGAGCTGGCAGCTGAATGAGATAAGACAGGGATCTTAAAAGCCTTCTATTCTACCTCCTGGTGATGTCCTTTGAATACATCCCACACAATACAATGATGTGAGTCGGTGACTGACCCAGTCACTCCATTCTATGGCCAAAGCCACACAGTGAGGAGCAAGTGATGGAAAGATACTGTGGTGGTGAGGGGGGGGGGCAGTTTACAACACAAAATATGTGTCACTGGGTGCATCCAGAGTAAAATATTTTCTTAACTAAACATACAAGAGAAAAAACAAACACATGTAAGATATCGGCAACATCAAATAAACACAATAAGGACATTGCATTATTTTGGTGGTCGTGGCCCTTTGTTGGGTTGAGAGGCGTCTACACACAGACTAGATGAATAATTGTTTTTTTTGATATTTTTGGTTCTGCTATGACCTTTTAATTATTCAACACAGAATTTTGCCGGTGTGATAGAAAGGGACCATGTGAGATCTACCAATGTGACCGGAAGCTCTGGAGACTGGCTGGATGTTTTGGTGGAGAACATGGGGAGAATCAATTTTGGAGCTTTCTTCAATGACTTGAAGGTAAACATATACCCAGAGGTTAAACCGTGGTGGGCTAAATGTCCACATGCCAAAAACACATTGGTAGTGGGACTCCAAGGAGTAACTCCGTATAACAAACATGGAAAAGGAAAGTAAAACGTAACCTTTATTGAAAGAGTTAAAATTGAATAAGGACCTTGTTTACAAGAACAGATGTAGCAGACAAACATAAATAAATATATGCACCTGCTCACAATATAAACCTATATACAATGTTAGAGGCAATGTGCATACCTGCTACTACATGATATATACACTCACCGGCCACTTTATTAGGTACACCTGTTCAATTGCTTGTTAACACAAATTGTTAATCAGCCAATCACAATCACACGGCAGCAGCTCAATGCATTTCGGCATCTAGCCGCGGTGAAGACGACTTGCTGAAGTTCAAACCGAGCATCAGAATGGGGGAAGAAAGGGGATTTAAGTCACTTTGAACGTGGCAGGGGTTGTTGGTGCCAGATGGGCTGGTCTGAGTGTTTCACAAACTGTTGATCTGCTGGGATTTTCACGCACAACATCTCTAGGGTTTACAGAGAATGACCCGAAAAAGAGGAAATACCCAGTGAGCGGCAGCTGTGTGGACGAACATGCCTTGTGACGTCAGAGGAGAATGGACAGACTGGATCGAGATGATAGAAAGGCGACAGTAACTCAAATAACCACTCGATACAACCAATGTCTGCAGATACACCATCTCTGAATGCACAACATATCCAACCTTGAAGCAGATGGGCTACAGCAGCAGCAGACCACACCGGGTGCCGCTCTTGTCACTAAGAACAGGAAACTAAGGCTACAATTCAGACACCAAAGCCGGACAATAGAAGATTGGAAAATGGGCTGATGAGACTCGATTTCAGCTGCGACATTCAGATGGGTCAGAATTTGGTGTCCACACCATGAACGCATGGATCCATCCTGCCATGTATTAGCGGGTCAGGCTGGTGGTGATGGTGTAATGGTGCGGGGGATATTTTCTTGCCACACTTTGGGGCCCATTAGTACCAATTGAGCATCGTTTAAATGCCACGGCCTACCTGAGTATTGTTGCTGACCATGTCCATCCCTTTATGACCTCAGTGTCCCCTGTATCTTCTGATGGCTCCTTCCAGCAGGATAATGCATCATGTCACAAAGCTCAAATCATCTCAAACTGCTTTCTTGAACATGACAATGAGGTCACTGTCCTCCAGTCTCCAGATCTCAATCTGATGGAGCACCTTTTGGGATGTGGCGGAACGGGAAATTTGCATCCTGGATGAGCAGCTGACAAATCTGCAGCAACTGCGCGACGCTATCCTGTCAATATGGACCAAAACCTCTGAGCAATGTTTCCAACACCTTGTTCAATCTATGCCACGAGGCACAAGGGGTTCCAACCCGGCACTAGCAAAGTGTACCTAATAAAGTAGCCGGTGAGTGTACATCGAAAAATGATAAAAAGGCACTAAAACAGGTCCTCACAATATCTCTGGGCTAAGTAATTGTGCACCCTGTAACCTGAATACCGATTATAAATTCTGGTGGAAGGCGGGTAGAAACAGGCCTTCAGGGGTTTGTGGGTATAGGAAAGTAATGAAAGCCCTAATACAGAACACGCAGTAGCCCAAAAGACAAGAGAGCACTATTACCTATGTCTCTTCACTGGTCTTATCTATGAGCGCTCAACTGATCAAGACAAAGTAAATAAGTCCCACAACAACTACTGTCGCCGATATCCAAGAATGTTAAGATAAAGTAGACGTTTCACACTCTACGCGTTTCGCTTCTATCGCAGCGTCATCAGGAGTGTATGATAGCGCGTGTACAAAGCAAAGTAGAGCCAGTATAAAGATAAAAGGAAGCGAGAAATGTCCACAAGGTCTAGTCTCACCAATAACTCCAATGTCCAGGACCCAACCAACAGCTGTTTGAGCCAACTGAAGCGCGTCGTCAAATGATTGTGCCATGAGCCCTAATGTCATGAGACAAACACGGTTTCCTTATACCTTCCGTTTCTGTTTGACACGCAGGGTTTGGTGGCCAACCTGACCCTGGGAGGAGACCTCCTTACCGACTGGCTGGTTTATCCCTTGAATATTGACGGCCTGATCGCAGAAGGTTGGCCGCATGCTCCGGGAAACCATATTGTAATGACCACACAGACAGAGAGCCATGAAGGGCCTGTCATCTACAGCGGGACGTTCCGAATCACGGCTAAAGGCGATACCTTTCTAAAGCTAATCAAGTGGACCAAGGTAATCTATTCCAAGTTTATAATGGTGGGGGTCAGTTTAACCACGGTGTATAATAAGGCTTATTCAGTAAATGGCAAACTTGCCACCGGATTGCACTGTATGGTGCAATTTCTTGGCAGTTCGACTACTGAGAAAGCTGGCAATTTGCCAAATATTGGCGAATTGACAGTGAAATACGGTGCAGTTCGTCACAGATCGGTGAATTTCAGCAGCAGTGAAATTGTCCCATAGAGACGTAATGGTTAATCTATTCAGAGTCGCCGAACAGCACCGTAATGCCTTGATTTTCGGTGTTTCACTTCAACAGGTTTAAACAGGCGAATCCCATAGGAATCAATGTAAAAAAATATCGTGTTTTTTTTTTTTTTTTTTTTAATTCAACCGTTTATTTTCCTTTTCAGCAAAAAGTCTTTTAATTCATTTGTTTTGGAAATATTTTTGGTAATGTTTGGTTCTTTTTATTCTGTAAATTTTTAAAAGGACCTTTTTATTATTTCCACACCTTTTCATGCATTGTTATTGGGTTTTAACACGTTTTAAAAAAATAGAATAAAATGACTAGAATAAACAGTTAAGTAAATAAAAATGGTGCCTGTTTGGCGGCAGTGAAATCCCCCCTAGAGAAGCAATGGTTAATCTATACAGACACTGAACAGCAGAGAAATGTCAGTGAAATGCCCTGATGTTCGGTGGTTTCATTCGGCAGGTTTATTCAGGCGAATCCCATAGGCTTCAATGTTAAAAATAGTCCTGTTTTTATACACTATCTATTAAACTGTTTAAAGACTTTTTGCTGCAGATTAAAATAATAATTATTATTTTTTAGCCATTTTTTGGGATTTTTTTTTTTTTTTTTAAAAAAAAATTTCTGTATTTTTTTACGATTATTCATAGGTCTTTATATGTTAATTCCAGGTATTTTTGTCCAGTAGATTTTTTTTGCAAACAGCATTTCAAATTCGACACTTTCAATCGTATTTTTTTTTTATTACCCAGTTCGTCTGCTTTTTCCAGCAGATCGGCGCTGGGTTCGGCGGATCGTCAGGTGCATTCGGGATTTTATCGGATCGATCCAAAATCTCAGATCATATTGGTGGCAGTTTCCGAATCTGTTCCCTGCACCTCGGGGAATTTGATTCCCCATAACGCAGGAAACGTCAGTGACAGTTCGGCGCTTTCTGAATACGCCCTTGCTCTGTGTGATTTTTACGTTTGTGCATTTCTCTCAGCCAACGATTTATTTATGGTCTATTTTATATTTCAGGGCCAGGTATGGATAAACGGCTTCAACATTGGTCGGTACTGGCCAGATCGAGGCCCGCAGGTCACCCTCTACGTGCCAGGAAACATCCTAAGCACGGCCGAAATAAACAACATCACCGTCCTGGAACTGGAAAACGCGCCGGACAGGTTACTGGTCCTGCTTCTAGACAGACCCATTTTAAACGGAACCAACAAGGGTGTCTGAACGCCTGGAAAATAAACCCAGACACCTTAAAGCTCGCTTTCGCCAGAAGTGACGGATGGTCCAGGTCACCACGGCTTAGAATCTCATCATCAGGGACCACCTCTGTCCATCATCAGCCGGCGACGCGTATATGAACAGATCTCCCACTGTCCTTAATGTGAGCCAGCGATCTGTGCCAGAGGAAACCGGGCCAGGCTTTACAAAAGGGATCATAGGACACCATTTTATTTTTACCTTTGCAGTTGTCATGACGATACGGTGTCTTTCACAAGGTGTTTTACCTATAATTTCCCATAAAGCCCTTTAATTAACCAGATTCTTGCTTTGATTTCACGGTTCTCAAGAGAACTTTACTACAAGAGGACGACGTGAACAGGAAGCTTCACTTTATAAAATTACACCGCCGACTATGCAGCAGCGATCTTTAACCCCATCACTACCGAGCTATCTCAGGCTTCAAAAGGCACCATGTTTTGCCCTGATCGAGATATCTCGATCTACAGCCCAAAGCAAATTAATTCTGTTTGGGGCCACCTTCTGCAGCCCAAAAGCAAAGTTTTAGCCCTTTGGGCATAACGCTCCAAGAGATAAAACGCTGTAAAATCATCTGATGATGCCCTTACAGCGCGTTTAACCCTTTTCACTGCTGAGGACGTGTGGGGAACGTCTTTATTGACTCCTAAGGAGAGAGAGGGGTTTGTTTGAACCCCGATATCTCCCGACTGTTTTCAGGTAGCAGGGTCATGTTTGATATCATTGGAAAGCCCATGCTCTGGCCTTTCTAACGATACCAAACATGACCATGTATAAAGTAAAGTAAAGAAAAAAAACAACAACAATAATAAAAAAAAAAAAAAAAAAAATTCTTTTTTTTACGTGAAATGGCTCAGCAGTGAAGGGGTTAACAGCCGATGCGGGTGGAGGGGGTTGAAATAGACCTGCAGCTCAAACCGCTGTAAGTCAATTTGGCAGGAGATGGCGCCATCTAGTGGCCAAATGTTATCTCCAGTAAATAAATACAATGGATATAAAGTAAAAAATATTTTGAGTTTATAATTATAAATAGGATTTTACAAAAAAAGAAAAAAAAAAAAAACACCACTGGTTTCCGACAATGGTTTTTTTGGGAAATATCTTGGTAGTGAAGGGGTTAATAGGTTTGTTCCCCCCCCCCCCAAAGCAATTTATAAGAAAAAAAGGGGGATACTACAAATATGCCAAAATGACTGAATTCTTTCATTTGTCCAAATCAAACATTGTGGACCAAAATTTGCAATAATTCACAAGCTCTAAGGGATTAGAATCTCTAAAAGTAAAGCAGGTGCTTGGATCCATTTACTCCACACAGAGGGTCCTATTCCATCCTTGGTGTATATGTAACTAATCCATAGACTTCATTGGCTCTGGGAAGTTTACACCAATCATGAAATAGGGCCCAGAGTTGCTGCCGACCGGAGTAACTCGGCTATAATCGTCCATTCGCACGTCTGTTTCGGTTTGGTTGATCACATATGGAAATAGCGGCTGAACCAGAGTATAAGCTGAAGTTACTCTAGTCGCCCCGGGCCAATGCGGATTTACACAGCGCCAACAGATTCCGTAGCGCTTTACAATGGGGAAGCACAACCAGGTGACATAAGAAACAGACAGCCTTGGTCGTAGAATTGTCCTGCTAATACAGCACTTTATACAAGTGCTCAGCCAGACGTCCCGTGAGTTTACAATCTAACGCAAGTGGAGCTAATCACCAGAGTATAGCAGACACTGCATGAGGACAGACCAAGAGCTCGAGCATGATGGGGTTAAACAGAGTGGAGTGAAGCACTTGTCAGGTGCAACTGATTCTAGTGACAGGAGCTCCGTGACGTGAGCAGTGCTTTCAAGCCGTCACCTTCTGCAACTGCACGCCTTGCGTCTGGGTCATTATACAATCCAGACAGAAACAGGGTTATGCACCAAACTGCGATGATCCAGATAGGAAAATTCAAAGGCCGGCAGGGGAAGGCTTGTCAATGAAAGCTTCATCTGAAGATCTATACATCCCCTGATCTGGATCACAATTGCAACAATAGAATTTAGTGGATAACACAAATATACACTATATTGCCAAAAGTATTGGCTCACCTGCCTTGACTCGCAGATGAATTTAAGTGACATCCCATTCCTAATCCATAGGGTTCAATATGACGTCGCTCCACCCTTTGCAGCTATAACAGCTTCATCTCTTCTAACCCTTGTGGACAGCCTTCCCAGGAGTGTGTTTATGGGAATTTTTGACCATTCTTCCAGAAGCGCATTTGTGAGGTCACACACTGATGTTGGACGAGAAGGCCTGGCTCTCAGTCTCTGCTCTAATTCATCCCAAAGGTGTTCTATCGGGATGAGGTCAGGACTCTCTGCAGGCCAGTCAAGTTCATCCACACCAGACTCTGTCATCCATGTCTTTATGGACCTTGCTTTGTGCACTGGTGCACAGTCATGTTGGAAGATGAAGGGGCCAGCTCCAAACTGTTACCACAAAGTTGGGAGCATGGAATTGTCCAAAATGTCTTGGTATGCTGAAGCATTCAGAGTTCCTTTCACTGGAACTAAGGGGCCAAGCCCAGCTCCTGAAAAACAACCCCACACCATAATCCCCCCTCCACCAAACTTTACACTTGGCACAATGCAGTCAGACAAGTACCGTTCTCCTGGCAAACACCAACCCCAGACTCGTCCATCAGATTGCCAGATGGAGAAGTGTGATTCGTCACTCCAGAAAATGCGTCTCCACTGCTGTAGAGTCCAGTGGCGGCGTGCTTTACACCACTGCATCCGACGCTTTGCATTGCACTTGGTGATGTATGGCTTGGATGCAGCTGCTCGGCCATGGAAACCCATTCCATGAAGCTCTCTGCGCACTGTTCTTGAGCTAATCTGAAGGCCACATGAAGTTTGGAGGTCTGTAGCGATTGACTCTGCAGAAAGTTGGCAACCTCTTCGCACTATGCGCCTCAGCATCCGCTGACCCTGCTCCGTCAGTTTACGTGGCCTACCACTTGGTGGCTGAGTTGCTGTCGTTCCCAAACACTTCCACGTTCTTATAATACAGCTGACAGGTGACTGTGGAATATTTAGGAGCGAGGAAATCTCACGACTGGATTTGTTGCACAGGTGGCATCCTATCACAGCTCCACGCTGGAATTCACTGAGCTCCTGAGAGCGACCCATTCTTTCACAAATGTTTGTAAAAACAGTCTGCGTGCCTAGGTGCTTGATTTTATACACCTGTGGTCATGGAAGTGATTGGAACACCTGATTCTAATTATTTGGATGGGTGAGCCAATACTTTTGGATAGATATATATATATATATATATACACACACACACACACACACCCCTCTATCTCTCCAGTCACAGCTTCATGTAGAATCCGCTGAACATGTAAAGCCGAGCATTGAGACAGACATTACACAGGGATTTAATGTTACCGACGCTCCCCATCGCCACAGGTTCTGAGCGCCTGTACTTGCGTTATTTTAAGTACACGGACCGTTGAACCAGTTCTGACAATGCCAAAAGGCAAAAAACCCGAGCAATCAGGTTGAAGCGCCGTGCAGTGTAAGGATGGCACGCAGGCCAGTATTTACACATCTCAGCAACACATTCTCATACAGATCCATTTACTAAAAAGAGAATCATCTAGACCAAGGGACAGCAGCCTTGGCTCCCTGATGTTTTGGGAACTACATCTCCCACGATGCTCAGTCACCCATTAGGCCGACTGAGCCACATGGAAAATGTAGTTCCTAAAACATCAGGGAGCCAAGGTTGCTGACCCCTGATCTAGACCATTGGTTCCCAACTGCGGTCCTCCGGTCCCCCTAACAGGCCAGGTTTGCAACATCATATGGCCTGGATGGCCAGACCATCAACATCATGGGGGGGACGGACGGACACTAGAGCTTGATATCCCTCAAATAGATGGCCATGGGAGCTGTAGTTTAGCACAGGTGATATGATTCGCTGCTCAGTGATTGCAGGATTCAGTCTGTATTCCCCCAAGGTGATCCTTAAAACCTGTCCTGTTATGGGGACCTAAGGAGCGCGGATGGGAAGCACTGATCTACACCAAATAGGAGAGTTTTCCCGGTTTGGCTGTTTTACCTGAGAATGTCTACGTCTGGAGTTTCACCTTTAAGGAATAGACCTGTTCATGAATGCCAAGTTGTGCAGCGTCACGTGTGACCGTTCCAGACGCACAGCAATGCAAAGCGCAGAGGCCGGAGATACACCTTTAAAAGGGGACACTACTTGTGCATTACAAACTAAACCACTTTATAGGACACCTTGTAAAACACATGCTGGTTCCCCCCCCCCCCCCCCGAAGTAATTGCATCTAAAAAAGGAAAAATAAACCTAACGTTATCTCTCGTTTCACTTTTTTTTTAATTTATCCCATGATCCAACATTTCCCGAAATCTTCTGGTGAGTTTTACGGTGTGGCTGAGCTTTAACAGTCAAGGCAGCAGGGAGATTAAACAGGGAGTTTAAAGCCTTCTAATCTACCCCCGGTGAGGTCCTTTGAATACATCCCACACAATACAATGATGTGAGCCAGTGACTGACCCATTCACTCCATTCTATGAACAAAGCCACACAGTGAGGAGCAAGTGATGGAAAGATACGGGGGGGGGGGGCAGCTTACAACAGAAAATATCACAAAATGGATGCACCAGTGACACTGAGGGGGGAAAAAAAAAAAAAAAACACACAATGGATGCACCCAGTGACAGAGGAAAATATTTTCTTAGCATATGTAAGATATAAGAAATGGGATGATTTAAAAGGAAGCATTATTGAAGGCCACAGGAAATTGCATTCGGCTTGTTAGCAAAAACAAAAAAGGGAAGAAACCACTGTGGTACTCTGCAGAAGTGGCCAAAATAGTGAACAAAAAGATAGCATTCAATAATTATAAAAAAACTCAGGCAAACCTATAAAATTAGGCAGAAAGAGGCAAAGCAATTTATAAGAGCTTCCAAAGCACACGCGGAAGAGAAAACAGCTCAGTCAGTAAAAAAGGGGGACAAAACATTTTTTAGATACATAAAACGAGAAAAGTAAAACAAGGATTAGATTAAAAACAAAGGAAGGAAGGTATGTAGAAGAGGATAAAAGTCTCGCTGACTGCCTCAATGAATATTTTTGTTCAGTCTTTGCAGAAGAAAAGGAAGGAAAGGGACCTCAGTTAGCAGGAAACACTAACGAGACATTTACATATGAGTTTACAGAGGAGGAGGTTCTACAGCAGCTGTCTAAAGTAAAGACAAATAAGTCAATGGGGCCTGATGGGATCCACCCTAAGTTATTAAAAGAGCTCAGTGATGTAATAGCAAAACCGTTAACGGGAGTCGTCCCAGAAGACTGGAAATTAGCAAATGTTGTGCCCATTTACAAGAAGGGTAGTAGGGAGGAATCAGGGAACTATAGGCCAGTTAGTCTTACGTCAGTAGTGGGGAAATTAATGGAAACCATGTTAAAGGAAAGGATTGTTGAACATCTAAAAACACATAGATTACAGGATCAGAAACAACATGGGTTTACCTCAGGGAGATCATGCCAAACTAATCTTATTGATTTTTTTGATTGGGTAACAAAAATAATAGACACAGGTGGTGCAGTAGACATTGCTTATTTAGATTTCAGTAAGGCTTTTGATACTGTTCCGCATAGAAGCTTATCAATAAATTGCAATCTTTGAGCTTGGATTCCAATATTGTTGAATGGATTAGGCAGTGGCTGAGTGACAAACAGAGGGTTGTGGTAAATGGAGTTTATTCGGCGCAAGGTCTTGTTACCAGTGGGGTACCTCAGGGGTCAGTACTTGGACCCATTCTCTTTAATATTTTTATTAGTGATATTGCAGAAGGTATTAATGGAAAAGTATGTCTTTTTGCTGATGACACAAAGATTTGCAACAGGGTTGACTTTCCTGGAGGGATCAGCCAAATGACAAATGATTTAGGTAAACTAAAAAAATGGTCGGAGTTGTGGCAATTGAGTTTTAATGTGGATAAGTGCAAGATAATGCACCTGGGACGTAAAAACCCAAGGGCTGAATATAGAATATTTGATACATCTGAGGGTTGGGATTTAGGGGTTATTATTTCAGAGGATCTAAGGGTAAGTAGTCAATGTAATAGAGCAGCAGGAAATGCTGGCAGAATGCTTGGTTGTGTAGGGAGAGGTATTAGCAGTAGGAAAAGGGAAGTGCTCATGCCACTGTACAGAGCACTGGTGAGACCTCACTTGGAGTACTGTGTGCAGTACTGGAGACCGTATCTCCAGAAGGATATAGACATCTTAGAGAGAGTTCAGAGAAGGGCTACTAAAATGGTGTACGGCTTGAAGGAGAAAAGTTACCAGGAAAGGCTTAATGATCTTAACATGTACAGCTTGGAAAAAAGACGAGACAGAGGAGATATGATAGAAACATTTAAATACGTAAAGGGAATCCACAAGGTAGAGGAAGGGAGTATATTTAATAGGAAACAAAGTAGCAAAACAAGAGGACATAGTCTTAGATTAGAGGGGCAAAGGTTTAAAAGTAACATCAGAAAGCATTATTTTACTGAGAGGGTGGTGGATACATGGAACAGTCTTCCAGTAGAAGTGGTAGAGGCCAAAACAGTAATTGAATTTAAGCAGGCATGGGATAGGCATAAGGCTATCCTAAACAAAAGATAAATCCAGGTAAAGTATCCATGTAATTGGGCAGACTAGATGGGCCGAAAGAAAAATGTCGGCAGATAAGAACCTATGTTTCTATCAGCAACATCAAGTAGACACAATAAGGACATTGCATTCTTTGGTGGTGCTGGCCCTTTAAGAGTTATTGGGACTGTTGTCTGCTCTTTGACTGCGTGGCCTCCAGGTGCCAGCTTTTTCCATTAAAAATTGATCTGAGTGCGGTTATACTGTATTTCATTGTATGGATTTGAAACGTTTACAAACATGGGAGTTTGGAAATATAAAATAATCTTCATTTTATTAAAACAGGAGTTTCAGCATCAGAATGTGATTCTCACAGGAGACATATAGTCCGTGTCAGACCCCAATGCGTTAGTGTTGATTAGATACTGTGTCCGTTTGTGGCTGCTTCCCTCCATCTGACGTGACGGCTTTCCAGGCCGAGGCTTGATTTCTCAACCTGCCCTTCGTTTGGCTAGATCGAGCCCGTTATTTGGCAATCTTGCTTCTACGATGCTCCTGCAAACACTGAGTGGTGCAGAAAGAGAAATCTAGATATTCGAATGGGACCTTTCCCAAAAGGGACTCTCCGCACTGCCAGCAGCGTCTGCAAAAGGAAGACAGGAAAAGGTCAACTATTAGCGAGTCCAGCAATCACTGCTCATAGATTCACACGCCATTTATTTGATCACCAATTGTATCAAATGTCTGATCTGGAAATGTATAGCATTTCTACACTAGTTTAAAACCTCCATAGCAGAAGAGTGAGGGATCGTGCAAGCTCTAGAAATGTGCGTATAAGAATTGCACCACGTTCTATAGGATATTAAGCCGACGGTCCGGTGTCTCTCCTTACCTTCCTTTATTTTCGGTGCCTTTCGCGCTGCTGAGTTGGGCTGCGAGTCGGCGCTCGGCTGCAAGAGCTCTCTGTATAATAAAAGCAAGAGTGAAACGATATCATGGGGAAAAGGAGACCAGATTAGACCTAAAACAAAGACCTGTACAAGTGGAATATACCTCATCCGAAATGCAGACATGACATCACGAGGAGAACACATTTATATTCTTAAGATGGTCAGGATGTGAGGAGCGCCCCCCCCCTCCCAGCCCCCGATTTGGATAAAAAGCTGGTTGAAGTGGAGGAGTTTCCTCTAACCCATCCAGCGTCACCAGCAGCCAGGAAATTTGAATTTCATGGCTGTTGGTTACAATTGTCACTAGTGAGGTCACACACAGCAAGCTGACGTCACAATCTCTGAGACCAAGCACACTAGCGATCGGTCTCAGAGGCAGCTGATGGTGCGGTGCGTGCGAGCGGCTCTGATCCAACGTTCTGCGCAGGCGCTACAGGACTGGCATATGTAAAGTTCGCAATTTGCGTTCCCTACACAGGTAACACAAATTGTACAGAAAAGCCTCAGTTCAGGGACTCCTGAACCCGGACGAGGAGGAGCAGTGCGTGACGAGGGCCGGAAAGGGGAGTAAAATGGGACTTCGTACGGAGGGGGGGGGGGGGGGGAAAGAGAGCTTGCTTATCAGTAGAGTGTTCTTTAAAAACCTAACACCTATATAATATTATTATTATTCTTTATTTATAAAGCGCCAGCATATTCCGCAGCGCTGTACAATAAGCACAGTATAGACAGGGTTACAATACATTGAACAACATTTGACAAACAGTACAGGAGGAGATGAGGGCCCTATTCCCGTAGGAACTCACAATCTGGGAGGGTTGGGGTTGGAAACAGGAGGAGAGGACTGTAAGGTGAGAGTGATTGATGGTTGCGTCAGTGAGTCGGGGGGCAGGCTTCCCTAAATAGGAACGTTTTAAGGGAGCGTTTGAAGGAAGAGAAGTTAGGGGAAAGTCTGACAGTACGAGGGAGAGCGTTCCAGAGAGTGGGGGCTGCGCGTGAGAAATCCTGCAGTATATAAAAGCTTCCGGATCAATTAAAAACAGCTACAAAATACAGTTGCAAGTATTTATAAGGCACCAACAAATTCCTTAGCGCTGTACAATGGGAGAAATAGACTCCACGTTCTTCTTACCTTTTCACGGTCACTCAGAGCTGCAAACCTTTTCTTCTCTGCTTCCTCTTGCTCCTTTCTCTTCCTCTCTTCCTTTTCCTCTTTCTCCCTCTGTTTTCTCTGAGCCTTGTAGGCCTGCTTCTTTTTGGCCCTTTGCGCCTCTGCCTCCTCAGACACTGGCGCTGGGATCTTTAGATCGGGTCAAAAAATAAATAAATATAAAAATAGATAAAAAAGTGTAAATCCAGAGAAAAGCCTCGAAGCCAGAAACGCCAAACGCTGCGTCTGCATACCTGGCTTTTAGCGTAGTTATATTTCTCTGGGTTTTCTTCGCGATACCTTCGGAACGTGTTCCTGGTGGCTTTATCGGGTGACAAGGAATATGGGGTCTGTCCAGCAGAATCCCTGGAAAGGAGGAGGACGGCATTTGATTAGATCTCATACCAAGGATGAACCCTTTACGTGCTGTGGTCATGACGAGGCTTCAGGCTACCGGTCCTTTGTCTAAGCGAGACATGTGATGCAGGAGTCTCTAAAATGCAGATTTGGTAACATTTTTAAATCAGATCTGCAGAAAGTACATTGCTCTGTGTCACGCGTCTATTAAGGGATGGGGGTAACGTCCAAAAGTTTTTTTTATTATTTTTCACAGGTAAGGACATAAAATTCCATTTATTCTCATTTGCCGGCCAAGCCGTCCTCTGAGACGTCATCTTTTAGTGTCATCATTAAATATTATTGAGGACAGGGTTAAAAATTTTAAATTCCTAAAAAGGCGCTAGCCAGGCTGAAAAGTTACTAGCCACCTCTGATCCAAAGAGGTAAAGGACAAACTCCACAGTATGCAAGGGCCAAAACTTCCACTAGCCCTGATTAAATTTGCAATCTCGCTAGGTGAGCGGAAATTCTGAGCCCCAACTGGGGACATACACAAAATAACACATTTATCATGCAGAAATATGTCACAGCGCACTAGTCTGTGAACCTATATAAAACATAGAATAACCCCGCAAAGCCGTGTATTCTATCATCTAGTTGGCACCACCTTTCGCTGTGATTGCATCACGCATTCGCCGCGGGATCGTTTTGTTTTGACTGTGCCACGCATTCGCCGCGGCATCGTGTGGATAAGCTCATGCAATGTCACAGCATTTATTGGAGTCCAGAGTGGCATTAATTTGTGGCAAGATCTTGTATTGATGATGGGAGAGTCGCGGCGCTGCGTAAAGTCTTCTCCAGCACATTATCCCAAAGATTAACCCCAATGGGGTTAAGGTCTGGACTGTGCGGTGGCCAATCCATGTGTGAAAATGATGTCTCAAGCTCCCTCAACCACTCTTGCACAATTTGAGCCCGATGAATCCTGGCATTGCCATCTTGGAATATGCCCGCTGTGCCATCAGGGGAGAAAAAAAAACCCATTGATGGAAAAACCTGCTCATTCAGTATATTCAGGGAGTCACATGACCTCGTTTTATGCTGCAACATATTAATCACTACAGTAATTATCCAATGGAAGGCGAGAGCACCTATTGGCGGAGTTACATCCAGGTGGGGACTTTTTTTCTAGCCAGACAGGGTGTGTAATATATAGAATTTTAATATATTTTTCTCCTGGAAAAGTCTTGCGAAGCGTCAAGTAACATTGGTTTTAAAAGACAGGAAATGTAATTCCCGGCTGTCTGACTAAGAGCTTCTGGTTGGAATTACAGCCATGTTTTGTTAAACTGATAAGAGTATTAAATCACAAGACAGCAGAGAAAGTACACACACACACACACTTTCGTTCACTATCCCTCACAAACCTTGCCCGGGTGGTTTGACTCGCCAGAGTAGTTTAGGAATCAATACCTGAGGGCTGGGTCCCAGCCTGCGTCCATTAACAGGCCCGCCACTTCCCCGTGTCCTGAGGATGCCGCCACGTGCAGCATAGTGCGGCCGTCCGGGGAGAGACGCTCGTTCACCAGGCTTTCCGTCTCTCTGGCGGTGGATGAAGATCCCACAGAAGACGGCAGCTCAGCAGAGAGTTGGGGGAGATCTTGCAGAATCTGTCTGAGGTTCTGAGAATCTCCCGTTTTACAGCAGGTAAAGAGTGAATTGCGGATCTGGTACAGCTCATCTCCTATTGGTTGACAAAAAAACAACATAGGGTTGCCAGATCGGTCAGGTTTTCCTGGACATGTCTAGTTACTTCATGCTGATGGCCATAGCATGAAAAATGCCACCCTGCAGCATGTATAATCCACAATCTGAAAGAAATCAGAACGCAATCCCAGGTGACCTGCCTTGATTTCCTTCCTGCAGCATATAAACTATCATGTTGCAGGGCAGCACTTTTCCCTCTGCATGAAATAGTAATAAGTGTCCAGGAAAACATGGCCGACCTGGCGACCCTGGGCAGAGCGGGCCCAAGAGGAATAAGAGGCACTTTGCTCACCTTCCACCACTGATCCAGGGAGATCTTCAATAGACAGCGGGCGCGGGTTTCCTTTCTCTGCGTCCTCTTCCCCGTGAGGCTCCTTGGAATTGTCTGAAATCAGCCCATATTTACAAACGGTTAAAACATCCCTCCTATTCCAGGGTGGAGGAGGAGGAGGAGAGAATGCAAAGATCACATTGTGTTTTGTATCTCTGGTCACATTTGTAACAATATGTCTGAACCAAGAAAAAGGATCTGTAAACAATAACGATATTTCCCGTAAACGTTTACAGAATGCAAAGAACACGGAGATTCTACATATTCCTCGTGTAACCCCGTCACCCCCTATTCATTGTAAACGGATTTAGGCCCTTACCCGGCCGGGGCACCTTCACATCCTTTTTCTTCTTCCTTTTGCGTTTGGGTTGCAGCTCGAATTCTCGAAGATTCAAGGTGCTGAGCGTCAGCTCTTCTGTAACAAGATGGACCGTCAGAGGCTCATCCTCTTCAGACGAAACTGGCGCATCTCGAGAAAAGAAAAAAATGAAATATAAAGCCTTAAGTACTATAACCCGGCATGTAAACATCTGTCAGACGATAGACAAGCCGGCACGTCGTCAGGTCACTTTCACAACCAAGTGATTCAAAAAAATATATTACCAACCGGAAGCTAAAAATCTAAGGATTTAAAATTGAACACACACACACACACACACTTTTCTTGTGACTATAGTATATTTAAGCTGTATGCGCATAAACATGTGCATTTCATTACGTACACAAATTTGGAAGAAAATCTATTTTTTCGTTTCCGAAATACAGAAAATTAAAACAAGCCCTCCAAATTAATAAAAAAAAAAAAAAATTATATATATATAATTTATTTCTGAAAAAACGAATCACTGTAGCATAAGGAAAACACCAAAACAAATAAAAAAATACCTAGAATTTCTAATCCTAATTGTTGGTGGTTTGTTCGACCGGTTTAAATCAGACGAATCCTACAGGCTACAATATGGGGGGGGGGAGGGGGGAATCAGCACCCTATTAATTACGACTCGCGGTAACATACCAAATGACCCGAAAAAAAAAAAAGGGAACGAAAGTTTAGGAGAGAAAAACACAAAAAACAAAAGCTGCGTACAGGTTAGTGTGCACTGTATTTGATAAGCAGTTGGCTCCCTCTGCTGGTCAATCCTAGGATAAAACTGAGGCTCCTATAAACCTGAGGGGACACAAGAAGCAAAGCATGTAGCGAGGCTCCACTCCCATCAATCTCAAGAGGAGATCGCTATACTAGCCGCGTTTGTAGGATTTTAAGTCAGCAGCTCCAGCAGTTTTGTAGAAAATAATCTTCCGTGTCCTGTGTGCGGATATTCAGGAGCCTAATTGCCAAGAAACGTGTTTGACATAGAAACATAGAAAAATGTCGGCAGATAAGAACCTTTCGGCCCATCTCGTCTGCCCAATTACATGGATACTTTACCTGCATTTATCTTTTGTTTAGGATAGCCTTATGCCTATCCCATGCCTGCTTAAATTCAATTACTGTTTTGGCCTCTACCACTTCAACTGGAAGACTGTTCCATGTATCCACCACCCGCTCAGTAAAATAATGCTTCCTGATGTTACTTTTAAACCTTTGCCCCTCTAATCTAAGACTATGTCCTCTTGTTTTGCTATTTTGTTTCCTTTTAAATATACTCCCTTCCTCTACCTTGTGGATTCCCTTTACGTATTTAAATGTTTCTATCATATCTCCTCCGTCTTGTCTTTTTTCCAAGCTGTACATGTTAAGATCATTAAGCCTTTCCTGGTAACTTTTCTCCTTCAAGCCGTACACCATTTTAGTAGCCCTTCTCTGAACTCTCTAAGATGTCTATATCCTTCTGGAGATACGGTCTCCAGTACTGCACACAGTACTCCAAGTGAGGTCTCACCAGTGCTCTGTACAGTGGCATGAGCACTTCCCTTTTCCTACTGCTAATACCTCTCCCTACACAACCAAGCATTCTGCCAGCATTTCCAAGCATTCTGCCAGCATTTCCTGCTGCTCTATTACATTGACTACTTACCCTTAGATTCTCTGCAATAATAACCCCTAAATCCCAACCCTCAGATGTATCAAATATTCTATATTCAGCCCTTGGGTTTTTACGTCCCAGGTGCATTATCTTGCACTTATCCACATTAAAACTCAATTGCCACAGCTCCCACCATTTTTTTAGTTTACCTAAATCATTTGTCATTTGGCTGATCCCTCCAGGAACGTCAACCCTGTTGCAAATCTTTGTGTCGTCAGCAAAAAGACATACTTTACCATTAATACCTTCTGCAATATCACTAATAAAAATATTAAAGAGAATGGGTCCGAGTACTGACCCCTGAGGTACCCCACTGGTAACAAGACCTTGCGCCGAATAAACTCCATTTACCACAACCCTCTGTTGTCTGTCACTCAGCCACTGCCTAATCCATTCAACAATAATGGAATCCAAGCTCAAAGATTGCAATTTATTGATAAACCTTCTATGATCCAGAATAATCCCACATAGGGTTAAATAAACCAAGTGATGACCATGAATTTAAAAATTGCGGCAAAGCAAGTGTCAGAAAAGAGAACAGCATGAAGATCAATGCTAGATTATTTAATGAATTGGTGCAGGGCTCACAAACACAGGGGCCGGGTAGCCAGCGGCTTCCTGAAGTTTACCTCCGGCTGCCAGATTTTCAAATTATTCTACATAGACCCAAACACAAAATCTCATCATCCAGGAGAAAAAAATAAATGTATTTGCAGAGCGTGTTCCGGAGGATTCTCCACTTCCACCTTATATTGATATTAAAAAGAGCCATTATTACAGCTATAATGGGAGGACACACGGAGAGGACACACACGGAGAGGACACACACGGAGAGGACACACACGGAGAGGACACACACGGAGAGGACACACACGGAGAGGACACACACGGAGAGGGCGAAATGCACACATTGCGATACCTGGTTTCTCGTCTTTGGGTTCGGTGCGGGCAGGTCCTCTGGATTTGGGGGTTTTCACCTTGGCTTCCATGAGGTGTAACAAAAGCAAATCCTGATCTGAAAAATCATAAAATAAACACAAATGCTTATTGCAGAAACGAGTATGCGCCGTTACATGCGGATATACCATGTGATACTATTACAGTGCAGTATGTATATGCAGTGCTTTCCGATTATATGCGTATATTCCGTGCGACCTCATATGCGTATATTCGGCGTGATCTCATATGCGTATATTCGGCGTGATCTCATTATATGCGTATATTCGGCGTGATCTCATTATATGCGTATATTCGGCGTGATCTCATTATATGCGTATATTCGGCGTGATCTCATTATATGCGTATATTCGGCGTGATCTCATTATATGCGTATATTCGGCGTGATCTCATTATATGCGTATATTCGGCGTGATCTCATTATATGCGTATATTCGGCGTGATCTCATTACAGCAATTTAACCTGAAAATCTATCCATCTCCCTTGTGAGGTTTGAATAATTCCCCGCTTGGTTACAATAAGAGCTGTAAGGGCTTATTCACGATCTGCATTGGCCTTCGGGGTTAAGGCGAAGAGTCCAGGCCACCCGTGCATTATGTTTGCAGGCAGATAAAAGGTGCACTAATCCTATTGCGACCTAGCAGGGATTCCAAACTCTGTCCCCCCCCCCCAATCTGCTAAACCAGTGCTTCCCAACCGCGGTCATCACGTCCCTCTAACAGGACAGGTTTTAAGGATCACCTTGGGGAAATACAGACTGAATCCTGCAATCACTGAGCAGCAAATCATATCACCTGCGCTGTGCTTCACATATCCTGCAAACCTGGCCTGTTCGGGGGACCTGAGCACTGCGGTTGGGAACCACTGTGCTAAACTACAGCTCCCATGATTCCATCGCCATCTATTTGAGGGATATCAAGCTCCAACCCTTCCACCCCCCCCCCCACCTACCTACGATGTTGATGGCCTGCAAATTTCAAGAATCTCTGAACATAAAAAGACAGAGCATCATGGGAGTTGTAGTCCAGCATCAGCAGGAAAGGGGGGGGGGGGGAGCGGAGACAAATTGTGACATCCCTTACGTAAGTAGTATTCATTGCCCAATATTTCAAAAATCATAGGTGCACTATGCGTGTGTAGGAATCCCCCCCCCCCCGACGTGGCAGTGACAGCCAAGTCATGGATTTAGCTACAAAACACATGTTTCACTTGTCACATTTTGTGAAAACACGTTGCTGCAGATTATTATAGGGACCCCACGTCCTACACTAAAGGTCTAATATACCGAGACGAACGGCACATCTAAAACTCTACAGTCGCAGTGACGTCATTCAAACGATCCGCTCAGGACGTCTCACCCCACAAAGTAACTTTATTGCACAGAATTCTGCTGGCCGGCCTCACCGTACACCCGCAGTGTGAAGAGCTGAGAGTGCACCCTCTGTACCTCCCTGAAGGTAGCTCTCCGGGTGATGAAGGGGATGCTGTGCACACGGGGGTCTTTGGATGGAATGGGAGAGTTGCGCCCCAGGAAGAGAGTCCTGTCGGCTCGCGGGGTCCTCAGGAAGATACCCCATGCCTCCTTCACGTGTTCTGTCCAGCTTTGCAGCAGCTGAGCGATATCCTGCGACACAAACACAAGTCACATTCTGCCGGTCACAGGACGGTGCCGGTCACAGGACGGTGCCGGTCACAGGACGGTGCAGCTCCATTATTGTTAAAAAAGGCACAATAAACACTTACACAAGCTGGAGCCAGGTTACTTGTGCATTACAAACAAAACCACATTATAAAACACATGCTGCTGGTTTATTTTGCTCGCGGTAGTAATTGCATGTAAACGGAAAAACAAATTATTTTTTTTATCTCCCTATGAATTTGTTGATTTTTCTCATGAGGCATCATTTAACCTCCCTGGCGGTCTATTTATTCAGAAAATTCTTTGCTGAAAACGGTCAATTATTTTTTTGCCCCCCTAGCGGTATCCTGAGTGTGGCTCCGGGGTTAAATTCCTATGCTGGAAGCAGTAACCGAGCAACACTCGGGATGCCGCTGGATACATCACCTCTCCCTCGATGTCCCCAGCTGCCTCCGACGACGACATTACTTCCTGGTTCCCTCCTCGCGAGAAGGAATCCAGGAAGTAAAACGCCGCGATCGCCGGAGGAGGTCGCAGAGATCATCAAGGGAGCACAGGGAGAGGTAATGTATACAGCCCGAGTGTGTCTAAGGATTGCCGCTCTCAGCGGTGAAATTTAACCCTCGGGAACCCCGCCAGGGAGGAGAACAAAAAAGGTTTTTCTTTACTTCTGTGGTTTAAAAAAAAAAAAAAAATTTTTTTTTCGAACCTACAGCATTTAACAGTTAAGGCTGCAGGGGTCTATTGGTCTTCAGGCTACATGAGAAAGGGAGCTTAAAAGCCTTCTAATCCCCCCCCCCCTCCAGTGAGGTCCTTTGAATACACACAATAGAATGAAGTGAGAGTTGGTGACTGACCCATTCACTTCATACTATGACCAGTCACACAGTGAGGAGCAAGTGATGGAAAGCTACAACACAAAATATCACACAATGGATGCACCCAGTGACACAGGAAAATATTTTAACTAAACATAAAAGAGAAATGGACATGTAAGATATCAGCAGCATCAAATAAACACAATAAGGACATTTAATTTTTTGTGGTACTGGCCCTTTAAATCATAACTAGCAGGGTTAGTAAGGTTTGGTAAAAATAAAGTATCAAGCCCTTCTTGCTGTGCACAATAATTAGTCATTAACCCAATTAAGGCCCCTATTACATTCCTCGCGCATTTGGTTTTGCGTGCGCAAATGCGCGAGGGGATAAACCCTTTACGCTGAACGTCGTATTACAACGTTATCGTTGAACACGTATGGATCCGCGCGAGCATGATTAACTGTGCGCGGCCTATACTTAACATTGTGAGCGCAAATGCGTTCATGCGCTGGTATGCGGATGGTATTACAAGCGATGCGCAACTTTACGAACGACTAGGGCTGTAACTAACAATTATTCTCAAAAAAAAAAAAAAAAAAAAAACCACCACGATTAGTTGGCCGATTCATCGGATCAGAAAAAAAAAAAAAAAGTTTACCAAGAGTTTTATGTAAAAATAACCACAACCCCTCCCCTTTTTCCATAAGCAATTTGCTTAGTGTACGCACATACGCAAATTACGTGTCCGGCATACTTTTCACACAAGGTATGCGAGCGCTTGGTCAGAGGGATGGGTTGACGCTGCGAGCGCTTGGTCAGAGGGATGGGTTGACGCTGCGAGCGCTTGGTCAGAGGGATGGGTTGACGCTGCGAGCGCTTGGTCAGAGGGATGGGTTGACGCTGCGAGCGCTTGGTCAGAGGGATGGGTTGACGCTGCGAGCGCTTGGTCAGAGGGATGGGTTGACGCTGCGAGCGCTTGGTCAGAGGGATGGGTTGACGCTGCGAGCGCTTGGTCAGAGGGATGGGTTGACGCTGCGAGCGCTTGGTCAGAGGGATGGGTTGACGCTGCGAGCGCTTGGTCAGAGGGATGGGTTGACGCTGCGAGCGCTTGGTCAGAGGGATGGGTTGACGCTGCGAGCGCTTGGTCAGAGGGATGGGTTGACGCTGCGAGCGCTTGGTCAGAGGGATGGGTTGACGCTGCGAGCGCTTGGTCAGAGGGATGGGTTGACGCTGCAAGCGCTTGGTCAGAGGGATGGGTTGACGCTGCAAGCGCTTGGTCAGAGGGATGGGTTGACGCTGCGAGCGCTTGGTCAGAGGGATGGGTTGATGCTGCGAGTGCTTGGTCAGAGGGATGGGTTGATGCTGCATCCGCAGCTTAAGCCATGTTTGTTTTCTCAAATGAACGCGGCTACAAACACTTGGTCATAGAGGATGATGTCAGCATGAAATCGGGGTTAATAAGCTAAAGTGGTCAGGGTGCGTAGAGTGTCCCTTTTAAAAAAATTTGTGAACAAACTGAGTGGGAGGAGGGACTGGAGGTGGAAGGGAGTGACTTTTCTCAAGTGACTTGACATGAGAGGGAGTGGGTATGGACAAAAGGCCGGATCTGAGTTTGGGGAAAGGGACCAGGCAAAAGGGAGGGAATGGCAGTTCCCAACCAAAGAGGGTGTGGCAGGGAGGGTGGGGTGATGGCACAGGACTCCAGCTTCAAGTAAGGATAAAACACAGGCATACAACTCCGTCACCCAGTGACAGTATCCTATTGTTTGTGTTACAGTTCGGCTACGGTTTTAAACGTAATAAAAACAAACTGGTTGTGTCTGACATAACCCTAGAACTAAAATCATACCTAGTAAAAGCAGCAGCGCGTCTTCTCCAATCAGCTCCGAAGCTGAGGTTATATACCCTTAACTCTGACTCTAAACAGTGTGTGCTGTACACAGGACGATTAAATCGATGACTAAATTAGTTGTCAACTATTTCCATTATCGATTAGTTGTTTCAGCCCTACGAACGACGTTTTTGCGCATAATTTTAACGTCTCTGAAAAGCTGGTGGTAACTGCAAATCTGAACGTTCTGGCCGAAACGAAAAATAGCATGAAAAAAACAATACAGCACAGTATAGTTACACATTCTACACATACCCAAACAATAAAATTGTGAATTCGTGCGTGTTTTTATTATTGCTGCAGCACATATACTCAGATTTATTTTGACAGGTGCAAAAACGTTAGTCAATTAAGGTTCTTAATTCTGATTGGCTGAATCCCGCAAAAAACAGTCCGCACACTGATTTACGTGCGCAACGTTACTGCGTGTGTATTACACTTTGTTTTGCGCATCGTTTTTACAAACGTTATTTTTGGACGGATGAGAGAATGCGTTCGGATCGTAATACCACCATTAACCTCCCTGGCGGTCTAATTTTTTCAAAATTTTGTGTCTAAAAGCGTCTCAATTTTTTTTTTTTTAAAGGAAACGTATATTTGTACATAGTTAGCCTGTAATAATTAGGAATCACGCACTGAAATCCGTGCAATCAAGAGTCCTTACTGGTAAAATCCTTTATAAATAAAATAATAGTAATAGTAAAACTAGAGTCCGATAAAGTTTGAAACACGACAATTTATTATCCCAAAAATAATTATCCAAAATAATGCAAATAAAAGGATATTCAATAAAATACAACAAAAAACACTGAAATCTGTCTGCAACCAAGGGTGAGACGATGTGTGGTCTATTTCTTATCCTATACTGCCACCTAGTGGCCGTTCATAAACATTACAGTGTATAATCCAAATGTAAAAAAAATGATCTTTTATGCTGGCCCCGCCCCTCTGCACCATGTGACTCGCAGGGAGCCATCCAGGAAGCCGCTCGCTGCGATCACACTGCGGGACAGCGAGGGAGCCAGGAGGAGGGGAGTAAACATCTAGCCCGAGAGTGGCTCGGGTTACCGTTCGTGGTAGCGAAATTTAACCGAGTCACACTCGGGAATACCGCCAGGGAGGTTAATTTTCACACGATAGCGCAAAAACATTTGCGCTGCGCTGACGAATTTGCGCAAAGAATGTAATAGGGGCCTAAGAAGCCAATTCAGCACTCATGGCAAACAAGCAGAAGTGAATGTAGTGTGTGGAAAATTATGTGTATGTATATATATATATATATATATACATATACATATACATAAACACACACACACAATAAATCCCATCATGTGAGGCCCTGGTGAGACAGGTCTTGGGCAGCTGCCTATTTCGCCCAATTATAAAGCTGCCTCCAACTAGAAAAAGCACGCACGGCCTCTGCGAAACACAAGTTCTTAAAGCAGCTCTTGTGGGGAAAGCGTATTCTACCATATTAAAAACCGTGACAAATAAATAAATGTGCGGCACTAAAATATAAAAAGAAATACATAACGATTATTTTACGTGGAGTATTAAATTAGCGAGGATAGTTTCAAACAACGACATTACAGTATCAGCTCTCCCATATAAAGCAGATCACATTTAACCTGGAAACAAAAAGGAGTCATGAGATATATATATTACTAAAGAATTTAAGCCACAAACCGTAAAGGAGAAAAAAAAAAACACACACGCAGCATCAGGATAAATCTGCTATAAACGGGAATCAAGTGAAACGCGTTGCTCACCGTGATCAGGGCAGCCTGGTTATACCGCCGTAACGCGGCCCCGGCAGACTTGGCCATGTGACTGCGATTCTGAGCATCGTGTAGCGCTTGAGACGTCCCTCTTTTAGCACGCACTGTATAGCGGTGGAAAGTCTTGTGTTGTAGCACCTCCTTCCTGTGATTGCAAAGAAACAGAAGAGCAGGTGAATGTTTGTAAACAGCAATATGAAAGAATAAGAGCTCACACATCTGATCTGAGTGGCCGTACCACTACCTAAAAAGGGGGAACTATATCAAAGTGCAAACTTGTAGCAGCCGTAGAGAATATATATTCACATTATAAAAAAATAAAGTTACAGTCCTTACCCTCTGTAGACCGCTCCAGCGAAATGCCCTCCTCCTGCCATGAGAATAATCACAACCGGAGGCTCCCGCATGCTCTGGACACAATTCACAAGCTGCTCGGCTTCCACCACTGTATCCTAGAACATACACCTGTCTGAGCATCATGGGACTCCTAGTCATATTTTTTTTGGGTACGTGCAACTATAGGGATTGATTTACTGGAAAATGCCAAACGATATATATCGATATGTAATATTATAGACACTGCTCAAAAAAATAAAAAGGAAACAAATAGAAGACATCCTAGATGTGAATGAATGAAATATTCTTATTAAATACTGCGGTCATTACATAGTTGAATGTGCTGACAACAAAATCACACAATACGGTTACAATGCTCTTTGGAACAAAACCTAAAAAAACTGCACAAATTGCAAACACCCCATCTATGTGTGGGGACAAAATCAAATGGCACGCTGACCACAGTCACTTCTCTCAAATACCTAGGTATGTGGTTGGACCCTAATCTATCCTTTGGCCCCCACATCGAAAAACTTTCATCTAAACTTTACCCCAAACTAGGTGCCCTGTACAGAAACAAATCCTGCCTGAGCCCCGCGGTAAGAAAGCAGATTGTACAACAAATGCTTATGCCGGCTATTGAATACGGAGATGTAGTGTATGCAGCCGCCCCACAAACACACCTCCAGAAACTTACTACATTGTATAACTCCTTCTGCCGCTTTGCATTACAATGTAACTACATGACCCACCATTGGGACATGTTAAAAGAGCTAAACTGGCCATCGCTGGAATCCAGACGCACCCTTCACTTTTCCAACCTGGTGTTTAAGAGCTTTTCTGGGAAGCTA
Source organism: Leptobrachium leishanense (assembly GCA_009667805.1). Lineage (NCBI taxonomy): Eukaryota > Metazoa > Chordata > Amphibia > Anura > Megophryidae > Leptobrachium > Leptobrachium leishanense. Next base: position 18,139,948 of record CM019069.1, read on the forward strand.
CCACCCTACCTGAATAGACTGCTTCCCCCAGCAGCTCCCTCATCCTATAACCTCCGATCCAGGACCTGCACCTTACTTGCAATACCACAATACAAAAAGAAAGTGGCTCGATCCTCATTTTCCTACAGAGCACCACAATTATGGAATAACCTCCCAGACGCCATCAAATCTTCCCCCAGTCTTAAGTCACTCAAGAGCTCCCTATTAACATACCTCAATACAGAATGCACCTGTAAACATGTAACACAGTGACTATATACAGAATGCACCTGTAAACATGTAACATAGTGACTATATACAGAATGCACCTGTAAACATGTAACATAGTGACTATATACAGAATGCACCTGTAAACATGTAACATAGTGACTATATACAGAATGCACCTGTAAACATGTAACACAGTGACTATATACAGAATGCACCTGTAAACATGTAACATAGTGACTATATACAGAATGCACCTGTAAACATGTAACATAGTGACTATATACAGAATGCACCTGTAAACATGTAACATAGTGACTATATACAGAATGCACCTGTAAACATGTAACACAGTGACTATATACAGAATGCACCTGTAAACATGTAACATAGTGACTATATACAGAATGCACCTGTAAACATGTAACCTAGTGACTATATACAGAATGTACCTGTAAACATGTAACACAGTGACTATATACAGAATGCACCTGTAAACATGTAACATAGTGACTATATACAGAATGCACCTGTAAACATGTAACCTAGTGACTATATACAGAATGCACCTGTAAACTTGTAACATATTGACTTTATTTCCTACATATTTATTTTTCTGTTAATATCTTGCATTTTACTATTTTGCAAATCTAACAATTTAATGTTCTTGAATCCAGAACATACTTGAAAATGAGAGAAATCTCAACGTATCCTTCCTGCGGAAATACTTTATAAACATTATCAATGGAAATCAAATTGATTAACCCATTGAGGTCTGGATTTGGTGTTACACTCAAAATTAAAGAAGACAACAACACTACAGGCTGATCCAACTTTGATGTAATGTCCTTCAAACAAGGTGTGTGTGTGTTTTCTCCACGTGCCTGTATGACCTCTCTACAACGTCTGGGCATGATCCTGATGAGGTGGCGGATTGTCGGAGTGATCTCCTCCCACACCTGGACTAAAGCATACCCCAACTCCTGGACAGTCTGAGGTGCAACATGACGTTGATGGATGGAGCGAGACATGATGTGCTCAATTGGATTCAGGTCTGGGGAACGGGCGGGCCAGTCCATAGCATCAAGGTCTTTGTCTTGCAGGAACTACTGACACACTCCAGGCACATGAGCTCTAGCATTGTCTTGCATTAGGAGGAACCCAGGGCCAACCGCACCAGTCTGAGGATCTCATCTCGGTACCTAATGGCAGTCAGGCTACCTCTGGCGAGCACATGGAGGGCTGTGCGGCCCCCTAAAAAAATGCCACCCCACACCATTACTGACCCACTGCCAAACCGGTCATGCTGGAGGATATTGCAGGCAGCAAAACGTTCTCCACGGCTTCTCCACACCCTGTCACATGTCCTCAGTGTGAACCTGCTTTCATCTGAAGAGCACAGGGCACCAGTGGCGACGCTGCCAATCTTGGTGTTCTCTGGCAAATGCCAAACGTCCTGCACGGTGTTGGGCTGTAAGAACAACCCCTACCTGTGGATGTCAGGCCCTCAGAGTCTGTTTCTGACAGTTTGAGCAGCCACATGCACATTTGTGGCCCGCTGGAGGTCATTTTGCAGGGCTCTGGCAGTGCTCCTCCTGTCCCTCCTTGCACAGGCGGCGGAGGTAGCGGTCCTGCTGCTGGGTTGTTGCCCTCCTACAGCCTCCTCCACGTCTCCTGATGTACTGGCCTGTCTCCTGGTAGCGCCTCCATGCTCTGGACACTACGATGACAGACACAGCAAACCTTCTTGCCACAGCTCGCATTGATGTGCCATCCTGGATGAGCTGCACTACCTGAGCCACTTGTATGGGTTGTAGACTCCGTCTCATGCTACCACTAGAGTGACCACACCACCAACATTCAAAAGTGACCAAACCATCAGCCAGAAAGCATAGGAACTGAGAAGTGGTCTGTGGTCACCACCTGCAGAACCACTCCTTTATTGGGGATGTCTTGCTACCTGCCGATGCTTCCCACCTCTTGTCTATTCCATTTGCACAACAACAGCAGCATGTGGACTCGACTGTCAGTGTTGCTACCTAAGTGGACAGTTTATGTCACAGACGTGTGATTGACGTGGAGTTACATTGTGTTTAAGTGTTCCCTTTATTTTTTTGAGCAGTGTATATATACACACAATCGCAGAGAAGAATATATCTTTATATAATTTGCGGTGGTTTAGTAATTTTAAGGCAGGACGTCGGAGGCTCCTATTTGCATTCTCTCTCTTTATTGCACCTACAGCAGCAAAGAAGAGTGAAGAAAAACAGAACCAAAAAAACTTTAACCCCCAACATGGGGCACCCTCCCTAGTCCATAGGTCCCGCCCCCCAAGTCCATAAAAGGTCTGTGCTGGAGCGGCCACACCCTCTTTCTTTGCTGCTCCTGCACGGATCAGATAAGTATTCACCCTCTGTCTATTTTACCATTTTTTTCATACTTGTTTTTAGACATACATACATACATTAGATTAAGATGGAGTTGCGCTGCAGGGTACTGACTTTCCCCGGCTCTAACCGCAGGGGTCAGCTAACCCGATTGGTGGTAAAATCCGCTCGGTCTTCGGATCACCGGGATTTTACTGCCGTTCACTTGCCTTGTTTGTTCTCTCCTGGTTACTTATTTAGGTTGCGACCGTCCGGCTTCAGCAGCGGCTATTGTGTGTGCTTTTCTGCAGGGAGCTTTGGCTGCTTGATGACATGTACTGATACTTTGGACGTTTCTGACCCGGAGGAGGATTCCCCGGTGTCTGACCCTGTGCTCCCGTGTTTTTCCGCTCTCTGGAGGATGATGGCTGTGGTGCTTCGTTGATGCTCGAGTGCATTTGACTGTCAGTGTATTTTTTCCTTCCTCTGGGGGGGTCACCGTTTGGGCTTCGTGCGCTGCTCCCGCTCGCAGGAGGGGGGGAAGGCGCACGGCTCGCGGGCTGTTTTTGCGCCATTTGCCGCGTGTTAGCTTGTTAGCCTGCACGATGCTGCACTCTTTGAAGTTCCCTCTGTTCAGCCTCCCCTGCTGAGAGCTCAGATTGCAGAGAGACAGCTCCTGCACCTCCCGGTGATTGCTGTTAATCCTCTGGCTTGTGTGCCTGATCTTTTTAACCCTTTAAAAGACGGTTTTTCTGCCCTATCCACTGATTTTAAAGATCTCTTAAAGAGGCAGTGCCTGAGTCTCATTCTGATATGAAGGTGTCCCTATATAACATTCTGATAAATATGAAGGTGTCTCTCTATATAACATTCTGATAACTATGAAGGTGTCCCTATATAACATTCTGATACAATATACAGATGTCCCTATATAACGTACCGATAAAATATACAGATGTATATGTATGAATGATATGGATGTAATATCCCTATATTACTGTGACGGAACCGTTCCCTTCCGTCTGTCCTGGCTCTCCAGACACCCCTTCGTTGCGGTCAGCCCGGCTACTGGGAGCGCTGTCCTCAGCGCCTCGAGCAGCTTGACCTGCCTGCTTCTGTTCCTCTGCCCTGGAGCCGTTAGGAATCTCCAGAAGGCCGCTCTCTGCCTTCTGAGGGTGATAGTGGGTACCCTGAATGAGACACCAGACGAGCTGTATGTTCCCACAGGATTCACTGACTTTTAAAGGGACACTCTACTCAAAAAAAATCACCCCCCCCCCGTTTTTTTATCCTAACCTATCCCTATTCCCTTAATAAATCTTTAGTTTTTTATTTAATTTTTTGTAACTATAATACTTACCCTAAAATCCACTTCTTTCCAGCGGCGTCTTTTTTTATTTTTATTTTTCATTATACTCACCTCCCTCCTCTTCCGCTCCCGTCCTTCTTGGCTTCTGGTTTACGTGAGAAGAAGCATGCCTCTCACATAAGCCAGCCAATCGGCAGGCTTCCTCCCGGCTCCCTCTGAGGATTAGCGTTGCGCGCAAGAGGATGCGCGCAACACTAACCCTCAGAGGGAGCCGCCAGCTTCTGCGGTGAGCTTTCAGCACGATGACGTCTCCTACTCGGCAAAAGTCGGCAGAAGCGGGAAATATATGATTCCCGCTCTGCTGACTGACAGCTGGGAGGGCGGAGTAAACTCATCCGCCTCTCAGCTGTTTTCAGCTTTTTCAGCTGAACTGCCGAGCGGAGGGAGGGGGGGACAGAGGGCAGGATGCTCCGGGCATCATGACCACCTAAAATAGCTTCATGTTGCCTAGAGTGTCCCTTTAATGAACAAAAACGCCACCATTTATGCTGAAGTCCAACAGTCATAATTTACATAAATGACGCACCTCGTCCTACCAATATACTAATTACATTATGTCAGTTATTTACAATAAACATTCTTTACATTCTTTAGCCTTTAGCTCACACAACATTTGCATAATCCATTGTTCTAACAAATCAGATTAAAAAAAACAAACACTATCACAGATCCCTTGAATTAAACATGCAGCCAGATAAGGGGGAAAACCCTGTAGCATAAATTACACAGCAGTAAAGCTTGTTTACTGGCTATACAGAAACATACTTCTATTCCTGTAGGTAAATGTATTTAAAACTAAAGTTATGCCATTTTACACTAAACTAATTTAAACTAAAACCAAACAATGTAAAATATATTTAAAAACACACGATATAAATTGAACATAAAGTCTCTTGGGGTTTGAAGCATGGAGCGTTACATCAGCTCCATGACAATTACATACTGATAAATACAGATGTCCCTGTACAACATACTGATAAATATAAAAGGTGTCCCGGTGTAACATACTGATATAATATAAGATGTCCCTATATCCAGGGGTGTGGAAATTTTTTAAAAAAATCTACTTGTCCAACGGACTAAGTAGTAGTCCAATCTACTTGTCCCTCAGGACGATCAACTTGTCCTGATAATTTCCCAGCTCACACATGGACATTGCCCCCCCCAGCTCAGACCCCAGACCAGACATGGGGCGGCTGTTTGAATGCTCTATCGGCATTCAGACAGCCGCCCCTGGAGCTCTCAGCCGCATACTTACCTTCCCGAGCGGCGCCGACGAAGTCTTCGCGCCTGCGCTCTTTGAAGGACCCCCAGCCGCGATCACGTGGGACTCCCACGTGATCACGGCTGGGTCCTTCAATGTGCGGAAGCGCGGAGACTTTGTCGGCGCCGCTCGGGAAAGTAAGTATGCGGCTGAGAGCTCCAGGGGCGGCTGTCTGAATGCCGATAGAGCATTCAAACAGCCGCCCAAGCCCCTCGGATGTCGGCAAGCCAGCTTAATGCCAGCTTCCGGTATCGGGGGCGTACCTGTAATTAGTCCGCAGTCCGGCCGGCTTCTAGCCAGCCGGACTGCATCTAAAAAAAATACTCGCCCGGATCTTCATGTCCCGGGCAATACAATTCCCACTCCCCTGCTATATCTCATACTGGTAAATATAAAAAGGTGTCCCAAATTATAAAATATTTGATGTCCCGGTGTCTAATACCGATTAGAAGATATAAAAGGTGTCACTGTGCTCCTTTCTATAGAATTACTTGTAAAACAAACCACTCTGAGGTTTTGGATACCTTGCATGGGTAATAAAGTGTAAGCTCATCTGCCATGATAACCTCTCGATGGGAGGAGTCCTACCTAATGGGACCGGAAGTCGCTCCTCTGAGCGACCGCACATTCACACGCTGCTTTTCAGCCATGAAGTTAAATGCTGGATTTTATTTGTACCCTCACCATATAATTCCACTTTGGGTATTAAAACACGAAACTTCATCTGATTTTTTACATCCATTATGGCGGATGCCAACACAGAATTGCCGCTACGAGTGGATGACTTCCCGGGCAAGTTACTCACCACGGTGAGGCCCCCAGATACACCCCTGCTATGTGCCGTGGGTATAAAGTCAGATGGTGAGGCCCAACACCTTCCCAGAGGGGCTGGCATCCACTACCTGTGGCCTTAACCTCTGACACTAACCCTCATATGGGACCCCACGATACCCTCTGAACTAACCCAGTGGGCTCCAAGAAAGGTGCTAAGACGAAGCACATGGATATTCCTCCTAGAGGGGCTGGCATCCCCCATACTCTGCCCTCTGAGATTTTCGAGGGGACCTCGCGTAAAGGAGCCCCTGACCGCGGGGCCTCGGTAGCGGTCTCTAAAATCAGGCCTAACCTTCTGGCCGACTCCCCACGACCACTGACTCGGCGAGTGAGGAACCCGAGCACGGGGAGGATGACGGAGCACTAGAGATCTATGCTCCACAAGATAATGGCCTGTTGGCCGAGGAGGAAAGACCCCCACCACCTTTCCTTTCCAATAAAGAGGCGTCTCTGCGTCACGGAGGTGGAACTGGTGTTTGTGACACCGCTCTGACAGTCCCAACCATGGTTCCCTCTATTTTTGGAACATGCGGTGGCACCTCCCAGGTTGTTGCCGGAGTCAGACTCGCTGTTGACAGGACCGGACGGCCTTCCACATCTGCTGTTCTCAGTGAGACGCCTGTCTCTGGTGGCGTGGTTGGTTTTCGGTTCTCGGAGGGCTTCCCACAGTTCCCGGCAGGAACTGAAGTGTTGTTACATCAGGCATGGGCCGCTTGGCATGGTGGGGGCCTTCACCAGGGAAAGGATTCTACTTCTGCTCCTTTAGGTTCAGTGTTGGATTTCTTGTCCTCATTGAGGCAGGTTTGGCTTTCCATGCTATTCACGTCTATAGGTCTGCCTTGTCAGCCGGTCATTTGGGGTTTGATGGCTTTCCTCTGGGGCGTCACCCCTTAGTGGGCCGACTGCTCTAAGGTGCTTGTCTTTCTCAGCCCGGCTCCGAGATCTTCGTCTACTAGGGATGTATCCCGGAGTTGTTGCTTTTCTTCGATCGTGGCCGGACAATTCGTCCTTTTCTCTCCAACAATTGTCGGCAAGACAGCTGGTATTGTTTTGTCTCCTTTCGTACTTTTATTTTAAGCCGGTCTCTCATTGGTCACGGGCACTGATGCGTTGAACATGCAAATAGGAGCCTCCGACGTCCTGCCTTAAAATTACCAAATTTTCCTATTATATATGACGGAAAGTTTGGATTTTAATAATAAGGACTCGGACGCGAGTATTTCCCACCTCTCCCGCCCTGGGGGGGGGGGGGGGGGGTGCGTTCTTGACCGGCTTGGTTGGTATGTTTTATGCGCTGCGCATATTTAGTTGTTGTTTTGGTCCCTCTCATGGGGCTATGGGAGGGTTACGGGTTCCCGATACCCTCGCGCAGCTAATTTTTGCTATCATGTTCTGTGCTTCTTACAGCTTCAGGTTTGTTTGATCGGGGCTTCCGGTTCTGGATTGTCGTCCGCCCTGGATACTGTTCCTGTTGACTGATCCCGTGGTTGATTTCGTCAGTCGCTTGAAAGAAAGAGGGTGTGGCCGCTCCAGCACAGACATTTTATGGACTTGGGGGCGGGACCTATGGACTAGCGAGGGTGCCCCATGTTGGGGGGGGAGGTTCAAGTTTTTCATCACTCTTTGCTGCTGCTGTAGGTGCAAGAAAGAATGCAAATACTCGCCTCCGAGTCCTTATTAAAATCCGAACTTTCCGTCATATAGAATAGGAAAATTTGGTAATTAGCGACCAAATTAAAAGCTCCTCATCAATCCAGAGGAACCTGTAACTATATTGCATCGCTTTCATACCACGTTCACCATGTACACACGTTACTCACCCTAGTTTGCCCCAATACGCAGCGATACGCAGACAGCAGCTGTCCTTTGCCGTTCTTAAAGAAGCATCTCTGCGAGCGGGTAAAGTGATGGGAAACAGGAGCTGGATCCACCTCGGGGTCAGGGATAACGGCCGAACCTTCATCACGGTCGCTCTCAGAATCGGAACCAGAAATACTGGATAAGTCTCCTGCGGAGGGTCAAAGGGCGAGATAAAAGAGATATTCTAGTAGCGTTCAATTGTCCCTGAAACATTTTACTAACTGCATGAGTCGCCGCATTAAAGCTTTAAATTACGAAATAAATTAAAACCAGCAGATTATTAATCTTTTTATTCAACCCTTTATTCTTTTTTCAGCAAAATATATATATTTTTTTTTTAAGGCCAAATTTTGCAATTTTTTGAAAATGGCGATTTAAAAAAAATAAAGTCTGTAACAGACCTTTTTTTTTTTTTTTATTGACACACACGATTTAAGGGTTCTGTGTAAAAACAGACCCAGGATGCAATAAGTGAGACAGCATTTGCATATCCTAAGCAGAATTCCTTGCAGCATATGGGGAATGTAGCACAGGAGCTCTGGGATTCTTTGAATTGCTGTGATGTGCAGATAACCATTATAGCGTGGAGGTTTTTTAGCGCACTTTTTGTCCTCCGCCACAACCGTTAGATTAGATATAATCTCTACGCAGTTCGGCAGAATTCACCGCAGGGTCCGTGAACTAGAATCGCACCGAACCCCCTCTTAGTCTTTTCACCCTTCAGTCACCTGGATATTAGATCAGGGTCTCAAACTCCGGCCCCCCCCCCCAGATGTTAATTGCCTAAAATTCTTTGAATGTAACAAATAGCCAGAGGATCACGGGAGCCGTAGTTTCGGAAACATCTTGTGGGTCGGAGTTTGATTCCTTCATTAGATGAATACGAGTCCCTGCTTTCAGCCATCCCTGGCCTGTGAAGTCCTTCATAACTGGAGGACCAGAAAACTCCAATACGCAGATTTATTTATTATTTATAAAGGATTTTACCAGGAAGGATACATTGAGATTTTTCTCGTTTTCAAGTACGTCCTGGGGTGCTACGGGTGAAATCACCCAGCCAGGGGGTAGAGGAGGAGCGCTGCAATATGTAGTATATGGTGCACAGTTACAGGATCACGGACCTGTGGGTTTATTTACCTGCCTGTGTCTTCTCCTGGAATTCCTCAGAGCCGAGCGCCGCTGCACCCCTAATCCTCCGTTTCAGGTTAAAGCGATGCCAGTCCAGGGTGTAATGCTCTTTCTGAAACAGACGTCACGGGTAAGTGATCAGGGAGTCAGACCTGGTCAGAGACCTTCCATAAAACACCTTAAACCAAGGGTCAGCAAGCTTGGCCGCTCAGATGTTTTGGAACTACATTTCCCATGAGACTGAGCTTACCTAACGAGTTGCTGAGCATCATGGGAGACGCAGTTCAAAAACGTCTGGAGGACCAAGGTTCCTCGCTCCAGGTGTAATACAAAAAGGAGACAAAACTGATCTCTAGACATTGAAGGCCTACAGAGGACTACACACCACTGCTGTGTCTGTATGAAATGCAACCACAGCTCAGGTGTCCTATTATCCTGCGTCTCTTCCTGATGTATCATTGTGTCTCACGTTCCTGTTTCCCCATTGTGATGCGCTGCGGAATCTGTTAGCGCTATATAAAAAACAGCCATATCCGTTTCAAAACATACACCTGATCAGTTTGTAGGTTGGACTTTATTACTCGATTCAAAACGTTCAATAATGACAACAGATGCACTTTGTTATTTTACGATAGCAAATTAAAGCCGATAATGTCCGAGATCCAAATCCTACGAGACGGCGATTACCTGCTCCTCCCGGTTATCAAACGAGCACTGACAGGCGGAGCAGCTCATACGATCAGAAATCTCAGGAACAATTGCGATCTGAGTATTCTCAGTGGCTGGAATTTCTAGAGAAGAAAAACATGAAAAGGATAAAGAATAATAACAATAAAAAACCACAACGTTCTCAGATGATAGTGATACATTTCAATTATAATCCGTCAATCACGGCAACTTAAAGAGGCGCATCACAATGTACAGCAAAGGTCGTCAATCTTGACCCTGCAGATGTTTTGGAACTATCAGGGTCATTCAGAGAAAGGTGAAACTCTGGAAAACGTTTGGAGAAGTGAAAATTCTAGGTCAAAATAGCCGATTTGGAAGTGAGATAAAACGGGAGAATTTTTCTGGTTTGGCTATTTTGTCCTAGAATTTTTCACTTCTCCAGAGTTTCACCTTTCTCTGAATAACCCTGTAAATCTCCCATGAGGCTCAGCCAATCTAATGAGTTACTGAGAATCATGGGTGATGTAGTTCCGGAACACCTGGAGGGCCAATGTAGCCTACCCTTGCTGTACACTGTAAAGCACAGTTTGTGTTGCTGTGACAGCTTGTATTAAGAATGTGTCACTCGAACATCTGATACGGTAGTTGTTTACAACGGGGGGGGGGGGGGGGAACGACGACAACAACAGCCAAGCAAAAAAATGTGTCGTATGGCAGTGGTATCAACTCCATCCCCTCAGCTGTTTACTGCCTACAATTCCCAGAATGCTTTGAATGTAATAGTCAAAGTATCATGAGAGGTGTAGTACAGAAACATCGGGGGGGGGGGGGGGCTGGAGTCTGACAGCGCTGCTCACAGAAGCTTACAATCTAATACTGGGAGATGCAAAATGGGTTGGAAGCAGATATTACCAATTTCCTAAAAACAAAAATCAGAACATCAACACAGACAACAAACCATGTAATATTATGACTGTCAGAGCGTTTCCAAAATAATAATAATATAAAACCGGTCTCATTCTTAGACTTTTCGGGAAAAAAAAAAAAAAAAAAAGATGCCGCCATTTGGACAGCATCAATCTGACCAATCACCAACACACTGGGTTTTATTCAAAACTAAAAAAAAAACAAAAAACGCGAGCGTAAAAAAGCAAAATTTAATCCACAAAAGTAAAAAAACTAGGAGTCTGCCACAACGTAATACATTTTTTAGCACCAAAATTTAAGTCGGAATATTGGGAAATCTGGCGACAGGTGGTCGTGTGACAGAGTGATAAGTCTTAGGGGGTTAATCAGAAAGCGCTGATGTGTGCCGAGGTCGCAAACATCAATACTTCAGAGAGAAATAGAGAGCAGCTGGAGAAGCTTCTGCTGTGACTTTTTTTATTGCGACGGTGTTTGTAATGTCGGCACGCACTGCTGCTTTCTGAATAACCCCCATAGAGAGGTTTTACTGATCCGGAACACGTGCAGGATTCACATCCAGACGATAAGGTCTTGCATCATCTCTGGATCATTTTTGGAATGAAATGAGAGATAGAATATATAAGAGAAATCATACAAATCCCCGCGTTCCCTCCACGCGCCGCCTCAGCAGCAGAAGCTTCACTGTGTACCTGAGGGTTTAACGTCCTCGGGGAGATCCGATCTTTCATTGTTGTTACAGAGTGACAGGCCGGCTATCAGGGGGTTCTCCGGGACAAGTTCAAATAGGGAGACGGTCAGAAAGGACGGCGCCCTGCGAGACAACAGGTACATACATTGTGTCTGACGCAGTGTAACACGATGTCTCCTTTCATTTGAGACAACAAGAGCAACATTCCCTTTCCTGGTCCAGCACGGGTTTTTGAATGCGCGGATCTAATCCCACATGACCCAATGTGACGCGTTAAACCTCCTTTCAAAACACTTTTCATGGTTTCCCAAGTGTTTTTTTTGCTGCAAACACCAGTAGTTCTGCCATTTTATCGCCCCCCCCCCCCAATAGCAGGATCAGGTGATTACATAAGGATGTGCGCTTGGAGCACCTGATCAAAATGTCAAATATAGGATTTATTAAACATTGAGAGGGGGGGGGGGATGTTAAGCCGTGACACTTCCTATTAGGGATGCACCGATAAAAAATTTTTTATGTCAGGTGTTTGTTTGGGATTTTGCTAAAAGCCTGTCCTGTTTATGTTAATATTGCAAAGTATGGCCCGACACCCCATTTACTCTCCTGCGCACACACACTCTGCTCTGGTGGGTATACATGTATCTGATGCCTGTGGGGTTTAGTATAAATAATATACCCCACAGGCATCAGATACATGTATACCCAACAGACACCAGCCCACAGTGTGTATATAATATATACATACACACAGAGGGCTGGTCTGAAAGTGTGTGTACACATACACCACCAACATTTCAGACCAGGCATGGAACGGCTGTCTGAACGCTTTATCAGCATTTGGACAGGTCCCTGCAGCTTACCGCATTCCTTCCAATGTGTGCCGGCAAAGTCTTTGAGCGGCCACTCGTTGCAAAGCGAACTCCAAGATCTCACGAGATCGCGGCTGGGGACTTCACAACGAGCGGCAGGTCAAAGACTTTGCCGGCGCTCGTAAGCAATGCGGTGAGCTGCAGGGCCTGTCCAAATGACAGAGCATTCAGACAGCCGCCCCAGCCCCTCGGATGACGGCAACTAGCCTGCTCAATGCTGGCTTCCGGTATCGGGGGCATCTGCACGAGTACTAAGTACTCATGCAGAACCCGGTATCGGCACCGATACTAGCATCAGTGCATCCCTAGTTAGAACCTCAGATTCTGTTTCATCCTGTGCCACCACCTCAACCTGCCGGTCACCCCCTCTTTGGTCTGGAGCTGCCATACTCTCCTTTTCGGCCCCTTCCCACAAACTCCCTCCACAGTCAGGTCTGATCTGTTGTCCAAATCCACTCCATCTCGCCCTCAGGTCAAGTCTCTTGCCCAAATGCATGCTCTTCCATCTCCGGACCCTCCACCCGCTCAGTTTGTTTATAACTGTATTGTAAAAGGACACAGTATAAAGCTCAAGTGGTCAGGCTGCGTGGAGTGCCCCCCCCTTCTCATCCGGATTTTGTGCGGAAATATCTGAGTGCTTGTAGCTGCGTTCGTTTGGGAAGAAAGCAGACTTGGGTTTAAGCTGCGTACACCGCATCAATCTATCACTGTGACCAGGTGCTTGTGTACATTTGCATAGGTCTTTCGTTTAGCGGATGAATAGAAGAAAAAAAAAAAAAAAGCCAACTAAAATCGATTTTTGTTTTTTGAGAAAGTATTTTACCAGGAAGGATACATTGAGATTTCTCTCGTTTTCAAGTATGTCCTGGGTGGCGAGTATGTACCGTTAGGTGTCTTGCCCAAGGACACTTACTGGAGAGGTGCTCTTGCCGGGATCAAACCTGTGTCTCCACAAGCTCTCTCCATGCAGAGCAGTGATGTTACCTCTACTCCACCCAGTTTATGAAAATAATCTAGCCAAATTCCCACAGGAATAGGGTCCTCATGTATCTGCTGGCAGGAATACTGACCTGCCTCCTGTATGTATTGTAGAATTGTCCTGTCTTTACCCATTGCACCTTGTACAGCGCTGTGGAAGGTGTTGGCACTTAATAATACTTGCAGCCCTAATGAAATGAACTTCATTGATGACACTGGTCATACAACCTGGGTCCCCTGTAGGCTGATGACCGAGTCGGTCATATGACTACAGATCCAGAGGACCATTTGTCTAACTTGTCTCCTTGTAAACCCTTTAAATGCACAATAATGTGAATTAATGGCAACCTGGGGATGCCTGAGGTTGATCCAGAAGCCCTGCCGCATGTTTCCCTGCAGCCCTGCCGCATGGCTCCCTGCGGCCCTGCTGCCACATGGCTCCCTGCGGCCCTGCTGCATGGCTCCCTGCAGCCCTGCTGCCACATGGCTCCCTGCAGCCCTGCTGCCACATGGCTCCCTGCAGCCCTGCTGCCACATGGCTCCCTGCAGCCCTGCTGCCACATGGCTCCCTGCAGCCCTGCTGCCACATGGCTCCCTGCAGCCCTGCTGCCACATGGGGGTTATTCGTTGAACAGGGGCTGGTGGAGATTGGAACTAGCAGGATCTGCCAGGCCAAACTAAGAATTTCAGACACCCGGCTCCAGTGCAGACATTCTGCCCAGCATGATTCCGGTCACTCCCTGCGGGTCTCAGTGAGCAGACACCCTGCTGGGCGCCTCCGCCACATCGGATTACAGTAACCCTCGTTAAAAGGCTCCCCTCGGCCCGCGCAGGGTTACACCGAGGAACGCTGCCCCTCTCTCACCCCTCCATCCTCCGCACATGGAGCAGATCTTAGGAGACGCTTCCGCGTATGACGTCACTTCCGCCCACCTGACATTTCTCCGGATGCGTTCTGACTCAAAACAAATCCATGAGCCACGCCCCCTGTGTCTCACCGCTGATTGGCGCGCTACTCGGCCTTACGCTGGAATCCAGCTGCTGATTGGCCGTGTTCCATGTCAGTGATGTGAGAGACAGCTCCAGGAATAGTGTCTGTGGTAGAGGAGCGGCCTCTGTGCTGGGTGAGTGACACCTCCCTGAGGCAAAAGAGAGGGTTGAGTGACACTCACTGAGGAGGCTGAGTGACATTGCCTGAGGTAATGAGAGAGGGGGCTGAGTGGCACTCACTGAGGCAGAGGAGGGGCTGAGTGACACTCACTGAGGCAAAAGGGGGGCTGAGTGACACTCAGTGAGGAGGGGCTGAGTGACACTCAGTGAGGAGGGGCTGAGTGACACTCACTGAGGCAAAAGGGGGGCTGAGTGACACTCACTGAGGAGGGGCTGAGTGACACTCACTGAGGCAGAGGAGGGGCTGAGTGACACTCACTGAGGCAAAAGGGGGCTGAGTGACACTCCGTGAGGAGGGGCTGAGTGACACTCAGTGAGGAGGGGGCTGAGTGACACACTGAGGCAAAAGGGGGCTGAGTGACAGTGGGGCTGAGTGACACTCACTGAGACTAAAGGAGGCTGAGTGACACTCACTGAGGCAGAGAGACTGTGTGGGGCAGAGAGAGACCAGTGAATACGTTTACATTATATAACATGTGTCTCTCATGTAACTCTATTGTATCTACACGCACAGTCACACATGTTGTTTGTATTTACAATACACTGTCGCTTTATTCTGGTTTTGTCGCTGTCCTTGTAATTTCTATCTGTATTTACACATTCTAGCCGTGTTATCTTTACGCACTGTGTATGTGTGTCGAGCACATCGCTGTTTGTGTGACGGAGCGCTCTGCCTGTACGCTGCTTATTAGTGATTGTTGCGTGTGATTTAATCCTGGTTATTCTTGTATTTCTCGCGTTTCTTCGTATAGTGCAGCGCCTCTTTATTTCACACAGGAGAGTGGATCCTCGCTAGAGATGTGATGACACTGGGATCTGTGAAACAAGGCGAGATCCTCTGGAGATCACAGGTGAGTATTGGAAGAAAATCAATATGTATTACAGCAGGCAGGGCCGGCCCAAGCCTCTGTGCTACCTGGAGCGATGGACGAATTGCTGCCCCCCCCCAAAAAAAAACATGCAACGTGTATGAGCTTATTTCAAAGCTCCACAGCAATAAAACTCAGTAATGTGCAGTGTGTGTGTGAGTGTAACAGAGCTCCACAGCAATAAAACTCAGTAATGTGTGTGTGTGTGTGTGTGTGAGCGTAACAGAGCTCCACAGCAATAAAACTCAGTAATGTGTGTGTGTGAGCGTAACAGAGCTCCACAGCAATAAAACTCAGTAATGTGTGTGTGTGTGAGCGTAACAGAGCTCCACAGCAAAAAACTCAGTAATGTGTGTGTGTGTGTGTGAGCATAACAGAGCTCCACAGCAATAAAACTCAGTAATGTGTGTGTGTGAGCGTAACAGAGCTCCACAGCAATAAAACTCAGTAATGTGTGTGTGTGTGAGCGTAACAGAGCTCCACCACAAAAAACTCAGTAATGTGCAGTGTGTGAGCGTAACAGAGCTCCACAGCAATAAAACTCAGTAATGTGTGTGTGTGTGTGAGCGTAACAGAGCTCCACAGCAAAAAACTCAGTAATGTGTGTGTGTGTGTGTGTGTGAGCATAACAGAGCTCCACAGCAATAAAACTCAGTAATGTGTGTGTGTGAGCGTAACAGAGCTCCACAGCAATAAAACTCAGTAATGTGTGTGTGTGAGCGTAACAGAGCTCCACAACAAAAAACTCAGTAATGTGTGTGTGTGTGTGCGTAACAGAGCTCCACAGCAATAAAACTCAGTAATGTGTGTGTGTGAGCGTAACAGAGCTCCACAGCAATAAAACTCAGTAATGTGTGTGTGTGAGCATAACAGAGCTCCACAGCAATAAAACTCAGTAATGTGTGTGTGTGAGCGTAACAGAGCTCCACAGCAATAAAACTCAGTAGTGTGTGTGAGCGTAACAGAGCTCCACAACAAAAAACTCCGTAATGTGCAGTGTGTGAGCGTAACAGAGCTCCACAGCAATAAAACTCAGTAATGTGTGTGTGTGAGCGTAACAGAGCTCCACAGCAATAAAACTCAGTAATGTGTGTGTGTGTGTGTGTGTGAGCGTAACAGAGCTCCACAACAAAAAACTCAGTAATGTGCAGTGTGTGAGCGTAACAGAGCTCCAAGCAATAAAACTCAGTAATGTGTGTGTGTGTGAGCATAACAGAGCTCCACAGCAATAAAACTCAGTAATGTGTGTGTGTGTGTGAGCGTAACAGAGCTCCACAGCAAAAAACTCAGTAATGTGTGTGTGTGTGAGCATAACAGAGCTCCACAGCAATAAAACTCAGTAATGTGTGTGTGTGAGCGTAACAGAGCTCCACAACAAAAAACTCAGTAATGTGTGTGTGTGTGTGTGAGCGTAACAGAGCTCCACAGCAATAAAACTCAGTAATGTGCAGTGTGTGAGCGTAACAGAGCTCCACAGCAATAAAACTCAGTAATGTGTGTGTGTGTGAGCGTAACAGAGCTCCACAGCAATAAAACTCAGTAATGTGTGTGTGTGTGTGTGAGCGTAACAGAGCTCCACAGCAATAAAACTCACTGTCTGTGACAGGCTGCAAAATAACAACATGCACAGTGAGTGTTATATAGAGATTTGATCTGTCAGTCTGGAAATTGATAGCTGTGTGTAATACAGGGTCAGGTGTCTCAGTCTGGTAAATGACCCCTCCCCCAAAACAGTGTGAGTGTTATACACAGGTCTGACCTCCCTGCCTGGTACAGGTAAAGGCAGTAGTAGGTGCGACAGGGCCTCTCTCCCTGGAACCCGTCATCACTCCCCAGCTCGTCTCCATCCACAGACTCAGCCATGGAGCCCTGAGCCTGCAGCATCCCGGATCCTGACCAGCACCGCATTCTGGGCCTGCAGTGACCAGACTTCGGCTAGGGTCAGACGAACGCATTTTCACGTTGTCTGTGAAAAAGTGCGTTCGAACGAATGGACGTATTTTTTCACGGAGTACGCGATACCGGTCATACTATGCGCATTTTTCGTCTGTGATTTTGTACGGATCATCAATAAAACACTTTGTGCATCTGGACGTTATATAGGCTGGACATTAGTAGCGTCTGACGTCTCCAAATCACACACACACGCCGCTAGCGGACGCAGCGCACTCTGTACGTCTGTACTAGCGGTTTTACGTTCTCGAAAAAATGCGTTCATTTTCCACTTGCGTTGCGCGGCCGGACTTTCGTGCGGCCGTACTTCGTATATTGGCCGTCATTGCCCGTCATCTGCTGCTAGTGCGGCCGTGATTAAGTGCGCCTGCACGCGCGTTCGCACTGCCTCAGTCTGACCCTAGCCTTCAAGTCCCACCCCCGGAAACAGGTCCAGCTCTAAACCTGTTCCCCCCCCCCCGGAAACAGCCAACACATTAAACAGAGCCCCCTGGATTCAGTCGGACAGGCACCAGTATTATCCAGGGGGTCAGACAGGTCTGGAGCACCCCCATATCTCTAATCCAAGATCCGGTGTATCACTCATTGGTCAGATGAAGCGGACAGTCTCTGCCTAATAAGGGGTGGGCGAGGCCTGCTGAAAGGGGTGGGCACAGCTTGCTAGAGGGGTCGGCGTGGCTGGCTTTCTCCACGAAACACAAGCCTGCTGGAGTGCCGTGCCTTGTTCAGGCCGAGCGCTCTCCATGCCATGGCCTTTGCCAGGGTGGCAAAATGCTGCCCCTGACAAAGTGCTGCCTGGAGCGGCTGCTCCACCATGCTCCATGGACGGGCTGGCCCTGCAGCAGGGATAGCGTCCTCCTGGATCTTACCAGAGGACTAAGATAATCCGAAGAGGGAAATAAAACCAAAAACCTCACTAAGACCATGCTTTATTCCTTAAAAAAGACAGATTCAGGTTTTAATACTTAACACTCTGCCCTCCTGACCATGTTAGTGTTTTAAAGTGGTCAGGATGTGAGGCGTCACAGGCGTGCCCCCCCATGTGGTGAAATCACTGGGTGAAGAGGAGCAGTTACCTCCACCCCACCGAGCATAACCAATAGCTGGGATTTTTTAATTTCCCGGCTGCCGGTCACTAGTGATGTCACACTCAGAGAGCGGGCGACGTCGCCCTCTGAGACCAATCGCTGTAGCGAGCGTTCCAAGAGAGGCAGCGATGGATCAGATCTGTGCATGCGCGTGCAGCTCCGATCCATCACTCTGCACAGGCGCTGCGGAACTTGTGTACATAAAGTGTGCGAGTCCCAAGCAATGCACAATTCTTTCACTACACAGGAGGACAGAAAAGCTTCAGGGACTTCTGGGTTTGGGAGTTCCTGAGCCGAAGAGGAGGAGCAGCGCGCGGCGAGGGACAAATGGGGAGTAAAATCCCCCAAAACAACAAAAATATATAATAAAAAATAATCAGGCAGAGGCTGAATGCAGGATCTTTCCAAATATTTAAGCAAAAAAATGGACACTCTGTTTTTAATAATAAATACCCAAACTGGAGGAAATAAATGCCTAAATCAACTAGTTTCAATTTGACAGTTTTGACCTAAAATTTGTCAATTTTCAACCAAAACCCACAGATTGCTGGTGGCTGAGGGGGCGCAGCAGTGACTTCATGTTCAGTTTCACTTTCCTGAGGCTAAACTGTGAAATGACAAGGGGGGAGGGGAGGGGGTAAATACGGAGGAAATAAGTCGCTACAGCCCTTTGTTTTGTATCTAAGTGGATACAAGTATATAAAGGTTTATATGTCACAGGGGCCGCCCATTTCCTTGCTTTTATAACATTAACAGGTCTATTCAGAGAAAGGTGAAAGTCAGGAGAATGACTGGAGAAGTGAAAATTCTAGGCCAAAATAGCCAAACCAGAAAACTTCTTCCATTTATCTCTTACTTTCCAAATCGGCTATTTGGTCTTGATCGTTCTCTACTCCTGCCATTCCCCTGAGTTTCACCTTTCTCTGAAAAACCCTGTATGTATATTTTTTGGTCTCGGTAGCCCTTTATGAAGAATGCATGTTCAGGGCGTGTGCAGCCATTTTGGTTTTGTACGCTGAAGTATTACAAATAATGTGACTTTTAATTCCGTTGTCAGGTCATTCATTCATTGACTACATTGTCTTGTGATCGAGAAACTGACCGTGGAGACTAATACGATTGTGGAGGCTTAATGGACATGATGGTCGTACAAGAGGACTCCCAGCTGGACGTCTACGCCCAAAGACAAAACCTACGGGTGCTTTATTCTTTGTACGTCAACTTCGATTGTTACCATCAAATAGTCTAGTAGCGGCAACGGCTAAGAGGAGTCATCGGGTCTCGCTCCCTGCAACGCCCCGTCTCTCTCCCTGCAGCGCCCCGTCTCTCTCCCTGCAGCGCCCCTCCTCTCTCCCTGCAGCGCCCCTCCTCTCTCCTTGCAGCGCCCCGTCTCTCTCCCTGCAGCGCCCCGTCTCTCTCCCTGCAGCGCCCCGTCTCTCTCCCTGCAGCGCCCCGTCTCTCTCCCTGCAGCGCCCCGTCTCTCTCCCTGCAGCGCCCCGTCTCTCCTTGCAGCGCCCCTCCTCTCTCCTTGCAGCGCCCCTCCTCTCTCCTTGCAGCGCCCCGTCTCTCTCCCTGCAGCGCCCCGTCTCTCTCCCTGCAGCGCCCCGTCTCTCTCCCTGCAGCGCCTCGTCTCTCTCCTTGCAGCGCCTCGTCTCTCTCCCTGCAGCGCCCCGTCTCTCTCCCTGCAGCGCCCCGTCTCTCTCCCTGCAGCGCCCCTCCTCTCTCCTTGCAGCACCTCGTCTCTCTCCCTGCAGCGCCCCGTCTCTCTCCCTGCAGCACCCCGTCTCTCTCCCTGCAGCGCCCCTCCTCTCTCCTTGCAGCGCCCCTCCTCTCTCCTTGCAGCGCCCCGTCTCTCTCCCTGCAGCGCCCCGTCTCTCTCCCTGCAGCGCCCCTCCTCTCCCTGCAGCGCCCCGTCTCTCTCCCTGCAGCGCCCCGTCTCTCTCCCTGCAGCGCCCGTCTCTCTCCCTGCAGCGCCCCGTCTCTCTCCCTGCAGCGCCCCGTCTCGCTTCCTGCAGCGCCCCGTCTCTCTCCCTGCAGCGCCCCGTCTCGCTTCCTGCAGTGCCCCGTCTCTCTCCCTGTCTCTCTCTGCGAGTCAGGAGGTTTTTGTGTACGAAAAACAGATGAGTTTTAACTAATAATAATCTTACATAAGTTGTGACCTTATGTAACGTCTCGGACTCCTCCCACCTGTATTTATTTTTATACAGTGTTTTTGGTTACACCCAGGCAACACAGAAAGATAACTAACCAAGGCACACAAGGTGTTTCAGGACTACATGTCCCATGATGCCCTACCACTGGCTGAACATCATAGAACATGACATAGAAAACCTGGAGTGCCTGAGTTAGCCATCACTGCAACATGTTGCCACCTTAACCCCTTCACTACTGAGATCAAGGTAACTTGGGTCGTCAAAGGCACCATCAGGCACCCAATGTCCCATTATCTCGATCTGCAGCTGAGCAAGGCAGAAGCAAATGAAGTTTTTTTTGATGCAAACAAATTTTGTTTGCTTTTGGGCTCCAGAACAACCCCTAAAGTCTTAGCCCTGTGGGCATGATGTCCAACGTCCTAAACCTGTTTAAAATCTGCTAGGAAAGTGTCCAATAGACCCTTCCCAGCTGATAAAACAGTCATGAGAAGCGTTTGTATGTGCAGTAACTCCATTTGGCCAGCAGATGGCGGAATCTCCCTGCAAAATAGGTTATGACAGTAAGGAATACATGGGGAATATTCCCAAATGTTTCTTACTGTACAATTATATTGTTTTTCCAAAATAAAACTCTGATTCCTGACGCTGTTTTTTTGTAAAATCACTTGGTAATGAAGGGGTTAAATCTGATTTGCACTGTGTTTGCTCGACATTCTCCCAGTTCAGTTTGTACGTTGCATTTGATGTTATTACTTGCAATAAGAATAGATTATTCCTTTTTGATTTCTTACCTGCAGCGTATGGATTATACATGTTGCTGGGTGGCATTTTTCATGCACTGCCCATCAGCATGAATTAATTATTCGTGTCCAGGAAAACGTGACCAATCTGGCAAGCCAACATGGGTTATTCAGAGAGCAGCGACATGTCACCAACACTCCAGTGCTTTCTCGTACCCCACACTTTGTTTAACCCTGCGGTTAATTCAGCATTCACCGCAGGGTCCCTGAAGTACCAGGGAAAACCCGCCGACCGCATCTGAAAATTCGCCACATTGAACCGAAAAAACACAAAACGCATCCAAAAAAAATTGACCAACTGCCGCAAAACCACCAGAAAAACCGCTGAAGATCTGCCGAACATAGCGCTAAGCAGCTGCCGGAGAAAGCCGGCAAGCCGACGAACAGGGCAAGAAAAAAAAACCCAAAACGATTGTAAATGTTTAAAATTGAACCGCTGTTTGCAAAAAAACTACTGGATGAAAATGTCTGGAATTCGCATATAAGATCCTGTGAATGATTATAAAAAGGGCTGTTACAGAAAAAAGAAAAAAACGCTATTTAAAAAAAAATATGAGACTTTGCTGCAAATTAAAAGAATAAACAGTTGAATAAAAACGGGAATTTTTTTAACTTTGAAACCTATGGGATTCGCCTGAATAAACCTGCCGAATGAAACCACCGAACAGCAGGGAATTTCACTGACATTTTGGGGCTTTTTGGTGTCCGTGAATAGATTAACCATTGCGTCTCTGTGGATAATTTCACTGCTGCCAAACAGGCACCGTATTTCGCTGGCAATTCGCCAAAATTTGGCGCACTGCCTGCTTTCTGAATAGCCGAATGACCACGAAATTGCACGTACGGGGAAATTCACTGTTGTGTGCAATTTCGGGGCCAGTTTTGCTCTCTCTGTATAACCCTGTATGCGTAGCCTAGATAGTGTAAGCCTCGTTCCTCTATTGAGCCTTGCAGCTCTTTGCACCAGAAACCACTCCTAGAATGAGTCATTACATGGACAAAAAAGGCCGACCTTGGACCTTTTAAGACTCCCAGCAGTTTCGTTTTCTGCTGCAAGTTGATAGCGTGGAGTAGGAGGACCAGGAAAGACCTTCATTCACTCTTTTTCAATGGATTGATTGTGATCATCTAGGCAGCAAGGAGCAGATTGTCAGCAGGTCCTAAAGGTAGCTTTCTCCTGCGTCAGCTCATAACCCCCCCCCCCCCCCGTACCCCTGTAGTTATGTTCTCTGCGTCCAGCAGAAACAGGATCTTCTATTTGCTTAGAATATAAAAAGTAATGTATAGCATGTGTATACCAACGCTGCCTCTCAACATAGAGGTTATTCACTAACCTACGAATTGGCCCCAAATTTCAGTCTATCCACTAAGCCGTCAATTCGTCAAGTACTTACGTCTTGACAGCAAAATACACTGCAAGCCGCCGCATTTCGTGGCTGTTGAGCAGCACCGAAATTGCCCCATAGAAGACTATCGTGACTTCTATTCACAGAACGCAAAGTGCCCTGATATTCTGTGTGTCAGTTCGACAGGTTTAAACCGGCGAATACCATAGGATTCAATGTAAAACGTAATCTCTCTTTCTTAAATAGTAAAAAAAAAAAATTGAAAGACCCTTTTTTTATTGTTTTCAATTTTTTTTTGCAAAAACCCTTTTTTATTTTTTAGATGACACTTTTGTTTTTCTTATTTTTTGTAACCGACCTTTTTATATTGCTTATTTTTTTTAATTTTTTTTTTATCTTTCTTATTTGGAGACATTTTATTGATTTATACTCCTATTAGGAGAGTCCTCTTTTTTTATATTTTATTTTTCAGTTCGGCGGTTGTCGCCGACGTCCGATAACTGCTTCTGCGATTCCGATTTCAGCAAAATACGATGATCATTCGCTAAATAGTGAATTTGCTGTATTTTCGGCGAAATGGAATCGCCGAATTGCAGCAAAACACAAAGCACCCAAATTGCACGCAATTTGGGTGCTTTGTGAATAGACCCTTTTGTGTTAGACTGAGATATATATTGACGCTCGCAATCAGGATTATTCCATTAAAACTTCACATTTTATCGATTTTCATTAAAAAATAAATAAGATTTATATCTACCAATATTTCAGTTCCTCACAGGGGAACTTTCTTCAGTTCCATTATTGTCCTGAAGAATGTTCCCCTGCGAGGAACTGAAATGTCGAGATTATATGTTGTAGTATATATAATGTAGAGTGTGTGTTTATAGATCAATAAAAGTGAAGTTTAAATGGAAAAACCCTGAGAGCTGGCTTCCTTTTGGAGAGCTATATATATATATAACACCACAGCATGGGATGCACTTGAGGACTTGTTATAAAATATCCATTCTTTATTGAGAAATCGTGTTAAAAAACCCCCCAAAAAAAACAGTTTCCACTTTTTCAAGAAGCAGGTTCAACCCAACCACCAGGTCGCTGCTCTACAATTATGAAAAGACGACTTGATCCCCCTCAGAAGACGCCACCAGCGAGTGACCTTGGGCAAAA
The DNA here is from genome assembly GCA_009667805.1 of Leptobrachium leishanense. Classification (NCBI taxonomy): domain Eukaryota; kingdom Metazoa; phylum Chordata; class Amphibia; order Anura; family Megophryidae; genus Leptobrachium; species Leptobrachium leishanense. Next base: position 18,163,653 of record CM019069.1, read on the forward strand.
CACCTAACGATATGGATGCGCCGACCTCACAAAATACTTGTACATCTCATAGAGTGTAAGTTCCCTTGGGAACAGGGTCCCCCTGAATCAGGCCGTATCATCCATGTGTGGTATTCTAATGAATTAACCCCTTGTTCACTGATCTTGTAAAGCGCTGCGGGATATGTGACGCTATATAAATAGAGGATAAAAATATTGTGTGTTTTTAGATATATCCTGCCATGATAATGTAAATTAATGTTGTGACAGGTTCATACAATGTATCATCCGAATGTCCATCTTGTATTCATTAGTCCGGTGTTTTTACAACTTCCTATATATGCATATATTTTTGTATGTGTTACAGGTCAACGTTTTCTGGTCCCTCCGGGACATAATCTCTTGAATAGGGAGGGTTAAAAAAAGCCTGTGTATAACCTTTATCTTCATTAGTTTGTTTACTTATTGCCCGGGTAATCTTGCTTCCTCTAGAAGCTAAAATAATGTGTATATTATCCTGTATTTATGGCGGAATCCTTTCAGATAAATATGTAAAATATTACAATGAAATGATGGTAATGTTAATAATAGAAGTCTATAATATTTCTTCTCTCCTTCACCCTAGTGTCTGTGCTGTGTGAAGGCCGTGCGGTGGATGTGACACAGAAGAGGCCATGGCTGTATATGATGCCCCGTATCAGAGGCTGGATGCCTCCTACACTGACTCGCCTCTGGGTGAAGATGATCAGCTGGTTCATGTGCCGGAGGGGAGTAAATGTAAGTCTCCTTCATCCCATCGGTTATTCTTTAGTGCAGTATATCTGCTGATCTGATGGGGATCTGCAGCTGCCGCGTCAAGCTCTAAATAATCATAGCAAAGCTGCTGTAGCTAAACTACAACTCCCACGATTCCAAGCTACCTCTTTTTGCAAGCTAAACTCTCTCTGGGATTGTGGTAGTTGTCGTTTACGCATCGTGTAGCTGCTTAACACATTGGGGGAGTCAATAATTGTTAATCTAAAAGATAGATTGTGCGATATTTTCCTCTATATGTGTCACTGGGCTCATCCATTGTGTGATATTTTCCTCTGTGTCACTGGGTGCATCCATTGTGTGATATTTTCCCCTCTATGTGTCACTGGGTGCATCCATTGTGTGATATTTTTTGTTGTAAACTGCCCCCACACAGTATCTTTCCATCACTTGCTCCTCACTGTGTGGTTTTGGCCATAGAATGGAGTGAATGGGTCAGTCTCCCACTCACATCATTGTATTGTGTGGGATGTATTCAAATGACATCACCAGGGGGTAGATTAGAAATATTTTAAGCTCCCTGTCTTCTCTCATTCAGCTGCCAGCTCTTATCTCCGGTAGCCTAAAGAGCACAATACACCTCCTTCTGCCTTAACTGCTAAATATTGTATAAAATAAAGCACCACAGATTTTGGTAAATGTTGCATCATGGGAAAAATCCACAAATTGGAAACGGGAGATAAAAACCTAAATTTATATTTCTTTTTTTACAAGCAATTACTTCAAACAAAGGGGGGGATAAAAGAACGAGCAGCATGTGTTTTTATAATATGTTTTATAATGTGCCTTTGTTTGTAATGCACACGTAATCTAGTTACAGTTTATAGAAGTGATAGTGTCCCTTTTAATAATTGTATGTGATGGCATTCAGACTCGTCATTATACTGTATGTATCTCTGACGTGTTATATGTATGCACCAAAAAGAAATGAATGCAATGCAACGTTGGCAGCCAACTTCAAAACTTGTACAAAGAAAAACATATTGTTATATGCGCTGGGAATCTTGTAATGCCTACAACAAGAGCTTTGTGGTTTACTTACAATGGCCATCTAGGCTGGCGTCAGACGAACGCAGTCATCACGTCCGTGTCGCCGCACAGTTTAACGCATGTTGTAGCATTGATTTGTGATCAATAGAGACCAACACACGAAGTACGCGCGCACCAAACTGCCCACGCATCACGCAGGTGGCAACGGACGCCATTTAGGCCTCGATGTAAATGCGCTACAACGGACGTCCAGAGTGCGCCACGTCCGCGTAGCGGCCTGTGTGCGTTATGCTGCGACGTCAGCCGCAGCGCATTTGCGACGTCTAACGTTGACGCTCAGAGTTTTTTTTTTTTTTTGGTCGGGCTGACTGTACCGGTCTTTTAATTTTAATTCATTTTGTTTCCCATATTTCCTTTTTTTTTTTCTCAACGTCCGTCAAAAAAAAAAAAAAAACAGACCGTCAGTACATCCGTCCATTATGCACGCACGCATAGTGCGCTCAGACTGCGTTCGTCTGACATTAGCCTTTAAACGTAAGCCCAATCGCCACGACAAGGCAAATCTCAGAAGTAAAAAAAACACAAAACAAAACTAAAAATCATGCATTTTTGTTTTCCTGTGAACAAGTAAACTCCGCCTTGCAGTGCCATGTAAGGAGATATAGAGGGCTATTCACAAAGCTCCGAACTTGAGTTAAACTTCGGTGCTTTTCATTTCAGTGATCCCATTTGGTCGGAAAATCCGTGCATTCACTATTTACCGAATGGTCACTGGTTTTTGACGAAAATGGAGCTGCCGAAACAGTTATCGGATGCAGGCGAAAGCGCTGAATCGACCTCGGCGTATTCCACTGAACTGGGGGAAAAAGATAGGAAGTCTCTTTTTCTCCTAATAGGAGCTGAAAATCAATAAAAACATAATGAAAAATGCATCTAAATAATAATAAAAAGGTCCTTTTACAAAATAATAAAAAGGTCATTTAAAAAACAGAAAAGGACTTTTAAAATAATAAAACAAATGATCTTAAAGTTAAAAATATTACATCTATTATATTAAAACCTTTTTAGATTTGCTTGTTTTAAACCTGTCGAATTGAAATACCAAAATCAGGGCATTTTGGGGGAATTCGGGGTGCTGTGAATAGACTAATCGTTAGTTCTCTGTGGGACAATTTCAGTGCCGCCAAACTGCGGCGACATGCACGGTATTTCTGTCAATTCGCCTGTATTTGGCAAATTGACAGCTTGGTGAATGTATGAATTGTCCTGAAATTGCAGATAATGGTGAAACTCATCGTTCGGCGCAATTAGGAGCTTAGTGAATGATCCCCTATAATCTCCAACAAATTTCACTAGAAGTGAGCCGGTGATAAGGTTTGAAATAATTTTTTGTGATGTCAGTCCCGGATCCTCGTCGTGTGTGTGTGTGTGTCGGATGTGTTTTATAGATGGGCACTCGCATGATGTGCAGTGTTAAAAAAATAAAGTCACAATTTTTATTATTTTATATCTCAGAAGTAACATTTCCTGTAAATGTTAAGTCTTGCCATCCTCTCTGTCTAAAGGGTGTCTTCTGATTGGCCGTCAGACGTGGAAAGACACATTAAATCCAATCTGTGACTCTTAACATTTAATTCGATTGAGGCCCACGTGGAATAAGAAGCTCCGTGTCTGTGCGAGTGATCCATTAAAGCTGGTGGAAGGACTATCCGGGGATTAAATGCAATCATCTGTGAAATTAAAATCTTCTCTCACACTATCACCTCAACCCTATGGACTCCTCACCTGATCTATAATGGTGTTTTATTCCCTCATTACAAATAAGCCGTCACGCTACTTTTCTGCTAATAATATCCTTTGAAATGGTTTACAGTTTTTTTTAAAGGGTCACGACCACTTACATAAACTGTAACTAGATTATTTGTGCATTACAAACAAAACACATTATAAAAACACATTATAAAACACATGCTGCTGTTATTTTATTTTTTTCTTTGAAGCAATTGCATGTAAAAAGCAAAAATAAAGTTATGGTTTTTTTATCTCCTGTTTCCATTTTATGGAATTTTCCAGGGATGCAACATTTACCACAGTTTTTTTCTTTACTTCTGTTGTTTGCAGGTATTTAAGAGTTAATGAGGGGGAGGAGGGAATGTTTTTTTAGATAAGGCAGCAGGGGTTGTATTGTGTTCTCCAGGCTACCTGAGATATGAGCTGGCAGCTGAATGAGATAAAACAAGGGAGCTTAAAATACTTCTAATCTACCCCCTGGTGATGTCCTTTGAATACATCCCAGATTCCAGTATTTCAAGTAAATAAACAGCGCTGGTATCATTGTGCAGCATTTTTGCGGCAACTTCCCCTGCCGGTGTTGAATTATCCTTCTCTGGAAAGCCGAAGTTCACCAATGGTGATTTTTGCTATTGAATTAACTCCTACAGAATGTCACTAGAAGGAAAGCGGAGGGGCATCAGAAAGGTCCGTGTTAGACCAACGACTCTCAGGGCAGATCATAAAACGAGGAGTCAAGGGGATTAAACTCTAGACAGGAGGATTATATATAATGTATAAGTAATGTCGTGTTTTCTCAGGGTCAAATTGCTTTTTATTTGTAGCCAATAAATGATTTTCTGTCTCTTCTCTCACCAGCTCCATGGCATCACATCGAGAACCTGGATCTGTTTTTCTCTCGCGTATCCTTTCAGGCGACTGTTATCGTAGCAAGATGTAAATTTTACAAACACCGTTTGTCTTGATGAATATTTAAAAAATATATATATTTCTTTTTCGCCCAATATAATGTCATACTGTGAGAGGGAATGAGCGATGCTCTGCTGTCATACTGTGAGTGAGGGAATGATAGATGCTCTGCTGTCATACTGTGAGTGAGGGAATGAGAGATGCTCTGTTGTCATACTGTGAGTGTGCGAATGAGAGATGCTCTGCTGTCATACTGTGAGTGAGAGATGCTCTGCTGTCATACTGTGAGTGAGAGATGCTCTGCTGTCATACTGTGAGGGAATGAGAGATGCTCTGCTGTCATACTGTGAGTGTGCGAATGAGAGATGCTCTGCTGTCATACTGTGAGTGAGGGAATGAGAGATGCTCTGCTGTCATACTGTGAGTGAGAGATGCTCTGCTGTCATACTGTGAGTGAGAGATGCTCTGCTGTCATACTGTGAGTGAGGGAATAAGAGATGCTCTGCTGTCATACTGTGAGTGTGCGAATGAGAGATTCTCTGCTCTCATACTGTGAGTGAGGGAATGAATGTTTGAATCAGTCAGAGTTGTTTTCTCTGGTTCTTATTATGCTTTGCACTTTCAAAAGATTAAATTCGCCAAAAGTCTGTCAGACGTCTGTGCACGATGGGGTTGTAGTTTGATGCCTCCATGGCTGGTTTTAGAAGGTACAGATATGTTGGCGTTTTCAGAGAATGCAGCGTCTGATAAATGCCGCCATAATGTCATCAATTACAGAGAACTTCAGTTACACGATATCTCAGTACTATTCGAGGCATTACAGGCTGTCACTACTGGTTGCAAGTAATGCTGGCAGTGTACTCTCATATCCCTCTCGGTCATTCTTCTGTTTTTATGCATCCACGAAGTTTGACCAACAAAGCCTGTTGGGAGGCGGAGGAGGGAGGTACTGTGAGGTGTAGCTCCTATTAGTAAGACTTTCAAGCATGTAATACCTGCTCATCAAGTTCTAATGTATCCATTAACCTCGCACGCTGGGGTAAAGCATGGCTCTTCTTTCTGTAATCTAGTGGAAATGTAGAATGTAAGCAGGGAGCACGACCTTCTCTACCTTATGTCTCCATCCAACAGTGTCGTGCCGGAATGCCATGTAACACCTGTGCCGTGCTACAGAATGTGTTGGTGCAGTTCAAATAATAGAGCAAGGATAGGGATGCTCGGATCTGATTCCCAGGATCAGGACCTGATCATGGCATTTATTTATTTGGAGATCAGCATTTTCAACCTGAGCCTGAGTCCTGCCGGGCAGCGAGGCTCCCAGCCACCCAGCGGGAATCTCGCAGCCTCGGCATTGACTCGTGGCGTTTTTACCTGTCTGCTCGCGAATCATGCGAAAGCTGGGAAGACTCCCTGTGAGCCTCCTGGGGCCTCTGCATTCACTCGCAGCGTCTTCCCTCCCTGCGGCATGACCCGCGAGCAGGCAGAGAAGATGCTGCGTTGGAATGCCGAGGCCCCGGGACTCTCTTTCACAAGGGAGCCGGCGGTCCAGCTGCAGGTTGTGCGGTGTCGGATCAGGGCTCCTTTATCGGCCGATCCTGACTACCACTCAACTCTGCAGCCGAAAATAACAATTAATAATAATTAATACCCCTAATAAAGAACAATGAACATAAATTGGATTACTGACACTTGTGATGGAGCTAAACCTGTTAGCACAGGGTTAAACTATTGCCAGAAAACATGCCTAGGATCTCTTAAAGCGAGGGACAGTGTGACATATTGTGATGTTTCTTCTTGTGTTCTGCTTCCTCCTGTGTTTACGCTAATTAAATCTATTACGCTCCCCTTGACTCCTCCGCATCAGGTGTATAATCTGCATCAGAAGAATGGCTTTACCTGCATGCTGATTGGGGACATCTTTGAGTTACTGTGAGTTACATTGTGCCATTATTTTGTTATTGTGCAGCGTGAGAAAATATTCCCTCAAAGATCACTGTGTGTATTCTTCTTTTAAGTTAGTTTTCTAATTTAAAGGGACAAAGAAAGCTGATAGGTTTGTGTGTGTGTGTGTGTGTGTTTGTTTGTTTTCTTACAAGCCAATATCCATAAAATGATGGAAGCTCCAATCGCTTCGCTTAGTCTATTTAATTCACTGCATTCTGTACCATCCACTGATTGATCCACCCTGCTCTCCTGGGACCCTATAATCATTATCCAATCAAATGCTCCTAACAGAGAAACACTGAGCACGAATACAATTAAAGAGCCACTACCACCAAAAAATGCAATGTACTTATTGTTTATTTGTTGTTGCTGATATCTTACATGTGCTTTGTTTTTCTCTTATTAAGAAAATATTTTCCTCTATACGTGTCACTGGGCGCATCCATTGTGTGATATTTTCCTCTATATGTGTCACTGGGCGCATCCATTGTGTGATATTTTCCTCTATACGTGTCACTGGGCGCATCCATTGTGTGATATTTTCCTCTATATGTGTCACTGGGTGCATCCATTGTGTGATATTTTGTGTTGTAACCTGCCCCCCCCCCCCACAGTATATTTCCATCACTTGCTCCTCACTGTGTGGCTTTGGTCATAGAATGGAGTGAATGGGTTAATCACCAACTCACATCATTGTATTTTGTGGGATGTATTCAAAGGGCATCACCAGGGGGTAGATTAGAAGTCTTTTAAGCTCCCCGTCTTCAGCTGCCAGCTCTTATCTCCGCCTGGAGAGCGATAGAAAAACCCTTGGTAAATGTTGACTCATGGGAATATATATATATATATATATAAAAAACAGCTTATGTACACTGTAGTGTCCCTTTAAGGTGGCCATATTGCTAGCGCATAGTCCCAGAGGACCCATTCCTTATCTTTTTTTATTTTTGATCAACCTCCTGGAGTTTTTTTTCCAATCAGGAATCCGGGGGATTTCCTGGTTCCCGTCCCTAAAGGCTCCACTGAAATCATGTTACAGGTACATGCGGTCATTTCCGGGAGAGAAAGCCATGACATATGCATCATAAACAGGGATTTTCTAATTCTGATGAATGTAGGTAATACGCATTGTTAAAGATATAAGGGACTTTTCTCAGGCTGACGGATTTTCCAGGTACACACACACACATTAGTTTTATAATTCTGTAGCGATGCCAACACTCTGGGTCTTTACCATAAAATATCCATTTACCATTAACCTCCCTGCTGGTTTTCCCGAGTGTGGCACGGGGTTAAATTTCAATGCTGAAAGCGGTAACCCCGAGCCACACTCTGGCTGGATACATACCTGCGCTCCCTCGCTGACCTCCCGCAGTCACCTCCCGCCGATCGCGGCGTCCTGCTTTCGTAACCGCTTTTAGAATACGTCATCATTGGATAAATTCCAGCCCCCGTAATGTGGCGTTTCCTGCCCTTTTGGATGGTGTGTAAGCGGGAATGTCCTGTGACATTCGCAGTAACAAAACCGCTCCACGACTCCTCGCGCAACTCACAGCTCCCTCCTGCTGCTTTTACATGTCGACTTGCCGTGTTCTCTTTGTGCAGGCAGTTCATCTTCGTGGTCAGTTTCACCACGTTCCTGGTGAGCTGCGTGGATTACGACATCCTCTTCGCAAACAAGGTGGTAAATCACAACCAGACGGAACACGTCAAAGTTACCCTGCCTGATGCCTTCCTGCCTCCCGGAGTGTGCCAAGCCAGGTAACCGCACCACACCTAGGGTTATAACAAGATACAGAGCCACCCGACCACATGATCTGCACCGTTAGACGTATTTCGTGGTCATTCCTAGGAGGTCGTATCTCGGGAAAAGATATGTACAGTATGTGATGTAATTGCGTCATTGTCTGTTACAGAATACAAGAAAACGGTTTCCTGATGTGTCTCCTGGTCATCGCCGGCGTTTTCTGGATCCACCGGCTCATCAAATTCCTATACAATATCTGCTGTAACTGGGAAATTCACAACTTCTATATACAAGCCTTGCGCATCCCAATGGTGAGTCTCTTGTATATGAGGGCAGTTACAATATCTTCTGATTGTCGTGCACTTTTATGTCCAATTTGTGCTGCTTCGCTTGTAACTGAGCTGTGGAACTTCACGTTACAGGATGAGGATCTTTCTCATGTGAAATGCTTAACGTTAGCGCTAGGTTAATTGAGGTGAAGGCGTTACGGCCAGATCACCTCCCGATCGCTAACGGATTAAAAAAACCTATTAGCGAATCGAGATTAGCGCTTTTTAGCGCAAGTTTACTGTACCCTGCTCTCTTTACACTTCACATAGGGAGTGCAAAGAGTAAGCAGAGAGTAATTGGCGTTAGGATCACAATCGGCTGCTGCTAACTGAAAAAGCTTGCGACACCTTAGAGCTTCTGCGGAATCGGTTAACAGCAGCGGAAAACCCCCCCAAAAATCAAATACTCACATTTCATGCCGCGGCAAGAACGGTGGCCTGATCCGCTGCTTCTGGCCGCTGGAAGCAGAGTGAGACTGGGGGGGGGGGAGTACCCAGTCTCCCTGTGCGATCACTCCGCCGACTTGCAGGATCTCGCGAGAGACGAGATCCTGCCTGTCATGTGACCCGGCAGCAGAAGCCTTCATGGAGTATGGAGGGGATGCTGGGGATGGCGAGTTAGCGTTGCCCCGAGCATCCTGGAGGCTAGCGGTCACTATGGGACAGACCGCTCGACTGGAGAAAGACCATTAAGCTTTTTTAGAAGTAACTTCTTCATTAAAGCGTTTCTTATTATTTGTATTGCGCCAGCATATTCCGCAGCACGGTACAGGGGTAACAAAGACCACACATAGATAGACAGAGAGGTAAGAGGGGGCCCTGTTCCAGCTGAAATTGCACCTTCTTCTCCATCTTACTTTGTGTTTTATTTTTGGGCTAATAAAATATAAAAATGATCCTCACCAGCCAATCTCCTGCCGTCGTTTTATCACCTCTCTGCTTTACAGTCTGATCTTCCATACTACACCTGGGAGGAGGTCCAGAGCCGCATCGTGCAGATCCAGAAGGAGCACCAGATCTGCATCCACAAGAAGGAGCTGTCCGAGCTGGATGTGTCCCACAGAATCCTGCGCTTCAAAAATTACATGGTGGCCATGGTCAACAAGAACCTGCTTCCCCTGCAGCACCAGATGCCTCTGCTGGGAGACACCGTCTTCTACACCCGTGGACTCAAGTATAACTTTCAGCTCATCTTCTTCTGGGGCCCCGGCTGCCTCTTCCAGAACGAGTGGAGCCTTAAACCTGAATATAAGCGAGCGGGAGCGCGCCTGGAACTGGCAGAGAAGCTGTCTCACCGTATCTTGTGGATCGGACTTGCCAACTTGGTCCTGTGCCCCCTAGTACTCGTATGGCAGATACTTTACGCCTTCTTCAGCTACACAGAAGTGCTTCGTAGGGAGCCGGGCAGTCTGGGGGCACGCTGCTGGTCTTTGTATGGGCGCTGCTACCTCCGACACTTCAACGAGCTGGATCATCAATTGCAGGCGAGGTTGAGCCGGGCGTACAAGCCTGCCAGCAAGTACATGAACTGCTTCTTGTCCCCGCTGCTGGCTGTCGCTGCCAAACACTTGGGCTTCCTGGCGGGGTCCGTTCTGGCCGTGCTGATTGCCCTCACTGTCTATGATGAAGACGTTCTTGCTGTGGAACATGTGCTGAGTGCTGTTACCTTACTAGGTGTCGTGGTGACAATCTGCAGGTAAGATCTGGGGGTGGGAGAAGGCTGTCATAGAAACATTAACTGGCAACACAAAAAACAGCAGATTTGGGTAAAAATGTTTGTGATTTTCAAGCGAAAAAAAAACACTGGTTCCTGATAATGTGTTTTTGCAAAATGACTTGGTACTAAAGGGGTTAATTGACAACAGAAAAAAAAAGATTTTAAAAAATGTAGTCATTGCAATCCAAGTAAGTATTTGGCAAATAAGGGTAAAATAGCACCTCCTAGCTGTTCTGCTACTTCCCTGAATGCCTAATACAAGGGAAGTGTCTTTCAATAAACGACGACTGCTTGGTCCCCTGTATCGTAATGTCTATAGCAGGGCTGTCAAACTCACGGCCCCCCAGATGTTTCTGAACTATAACTCCCATGATTCCCTGGCCATCTATAGCATTGAAAGAATTCTGGGAACTAGAGGTGTGCATGGCTGAAAAATTTGTTTCCTTTAGTTTCAAAATAATTTTTTTTCGGAATTTTGTTACTTTTTGATTAGTTTCATTTGGTAAATCGGATCACTAAAAAATCCTATTCAGGGTTATTCAGAGAGCACCGAAATTTCGCCAACATTTCGGTGCCCTCTTGTTCCCCCCCTGCTTCCCTGCACTTCGGGGAATCAAAGTTCCCCACCCTATGGTGTATTCAGCAAGCACCGCAGGGTCCCCGTAGTGCAGGGAAAACCTGCCGCAAACCTGACGAACACTCACCGAAAACCCGCAGAAACCACGCTGGAAAAAGCCAACGAACGAGTGAAAAAAAACAAAAACAGTAGTACGCTTGAAAGTTTAAAATTTGAAACGCTGTTTGCAAAAAAAACTACTGAACGAAAATGTCTGGAATTTACATATAAGATCCTATGAATGATAATAAAAAGGGCTGTTACAGAAAAAAGAAAAAACGATTTAATAAAAAAATAAAGTAATTTTTGCCGAAAAATGCCTAAAAGATTCTAAAAGATCCATAAATAGACTTTTTGCTGCAGAATAAAATAATAAACTGTTTATTAGCTGTTGCATAAAAACGGGAATATTTTTAACATTGAAACCGATGGGATTCGACTGAATAAACCTGCTGAATGAAACCACCGAACATCAGGGCACTTCACTGACTTTTCATCGGCTGTTCGGTGTCTGTGAATAGACGAACCATTGCTTCTCTATGGGGGATTTCAGTGCCGTCGAACAGGCACCATATGTGCAGGCAATTCATCAAAATTTGGCAAACTGCCTGCTCTCTGGATAGCCGAATGGCATCGTACACTAAATTTCAGTGTCCGGTTACATTTCGGTGACATTTCAGACCTCTCCGAATAACCACCATTGTGTTGGGATCAATTCGAATTTTGGATCACTAAATAAAGCCCCCAATAAGTCAAATCCTGCTGTTAAAAGTCAAGCTAGGGTTAAATATTGAGCTGTCCATTGGCCTGTGGTGCTGACAACAGATTCAGCACCACATTCCTATTTACGGGGACGGGGTTCTTTGTGAAACCATCAAACAAATCGGATTCATTTTATAATGTCGTTTGCTTTAGTGCTTGTATCTAATGTAAGTTGATATCGAATCAAATTTCGGATCACTAAATAAAACCCCAATAGATCAAATCCTGCTCAGGAATCCTTTAATCAACGGTTCTCTTGTGAAATGGTATAACGAATCACATTAGTTTTATACTGTTTCGTTTTCGTTTCAATTGGGATCAAATCAATTGAGATTCGTTACGAAACAATTGCACACCCCTACTGGGAACTGTCGTCATCAACCTCTGAAGCGCCGTGAGTTTGACAGCCCTTGTCTATAGTGTCCTACATTGGTAAGATGCATGTCTGACGTTGGAGCGCAGTACGTGTCGGTTACTGTAAGGTTAACATGTAACCTCTCTGCAGGTCCTTCATACCAGACCAGCACTTGGTGTTTTGCCCAGAACAGCTCCTGCGGGTGATCCTGGCTCATATCCACTACATGCCCGACCACTGGCAGCGCAGCGCTCACCGCTCAGAGACACGAGGAGAATTCGCTCAGCTCTTCCAATACAAAGCCGTACGTTGCCAAAACTAGTACAAATCTCCTAAAATCTCCAAGCGGCCGTATCGATACCTCAGCATTTACCCATGTGGGTCAGGGGTCGGCAACCTTGGCCTTCGCAGAGGTTTTGGAACTACATCTCCCATGACGCTCAGCTACTCATTAGGTTGGCAGAGGCTCGTTGGGAAACGTAGATACAAAACCTCTGGAGGACCAAGGATGCTGACCCCTGACTCGTGTCCTTTTGGAATTAACGCTTGGTTCTCCCCGCAGGTGTTTATTCTGGAAGAGCTGCTGAGCCCCCTGTTAACACCTTTAGTCTTGATTTTCTGCCTTCGGCCAAAGTCGCTGGAGATCATCGACTTCTTTCGAAATTTCACGGTGGAAGTGGTGGGCGTTGGTGACACCTGCTCCTTTGCACAGATGGACGTCCGTCAGCACGGCAATCCTACGGTAAGATAATGTCGTGGGGGAAAGTGCAGCCTGAAAGTGATGTCACTAGAATAATTTTATATAAAAGGGACCAACAATGGAGAAAACGGCAGATCCATACAAGGTTATACAGAAAGCACCGACATGGCCCCGACATTTGGGTTGACTCCCGTTCGCCGCACTTGCCAAAGATCACCGAATTTCGCTGGCAATTCGCCAATATTTGACATACTCCTTGCTTTCTGAATAGCCGAATGGCCACAAAAGTGCACCGTACGGGGAAATTCACAGTTCGTTGCAATTTCGGGGCCAATTCGGTGCTCTGTGAATAACCCCTATAATCTAATATAACCACGTGTAAAGGTACATTCACAAACATGTGTAGAAATGCACTTACAAGGAGTTAAAACCTTTTTTATTCACAAATTTCTTGGCCTCTAAAGCAGAGGTCAGCAACCTTGGCCCTCCAGATGTTGTGAAACTACATTTCCCTTGATGCTCCGCTACTCCCCAGGTTGGCTAAGCGTTGTGGGAAATGTAGTCACAAAACTTCTGGAGGGACAAGGTTGCCTATCCCTGCTGTAAGGGAATGATCGAAATCATCTGTGTGCATACAACTGTGCAATATAAACCTAAACAACAAAATAATTATATGCTGTGTGTGTATATATATATATATATATATATATATATATTCTTCAATTGTTTTTATCCAGAGGGGTGAAACCACATACTTTTTATATTTTAAAAATTCATAAACAATTACAGTTTTATATTTCTTCTCTAATTCTACTGAACCATTTTCACTACCAAGATTGTGTCAGGTTCGTGCCAGGAAGGAGCCATGGCAGGCCTCTGTGTGATGATCTATTCCCAAGCGCTGGGGGTGAGCGGGCAGACAGACAATGGACGCTGTTTGTCACAATAAGTTTGTATTGTAGAATATAGTACACAGCAAACAGTCTTTGCAAAACACAAAAAATACAGGCAATAGCAAGTGGATGGTGGGCCACGTAGTCTCTCAGGATTCCCTTTAGGAGAAGCAGGAGCCTTTGGCAATAGTACCTTGATTGAAGGTTAACCTCCTTGGAAAGAGCTTGAGGGCTAGAAGCCACCTGAGAGTCTCTAGACCCACTGGATAGTGGGCCACGCAGTGGATAGTCCAGCAAGCAGGAACCAGGTAATGCAAACACAGCGAGGATGGAATATACTGGTATACACGGCAGAGCAGATAAATCAGGAGACATAAAATGAACAAGAGGGAGCTCTCAGGACCTCTTACAACAGGAAGGGAAAATTAAACAAAATGGAAGAGCGAGGCTAGGAGGGCGTGATCAGGTTATATGCAAACTCAGGATCAGACACAGGAGTTAACCCATGAATGGAATGCAGAAATTGGTGACCCAGACTGGCCACAGCAGGCAACAAGGGCTGGGGCATGACAGATTGACTATAATCGATCTACAAGGCACCTGCAGTATCGAGTATAGTCAATCTGGTGCTTTTAGTGGAGCAGTATGCAAATTTAATTAATTGCAATCAAAATATATGTTTGCAATTGGGCCCCAGAGCATGTCTCTAACATTTAAGCATCGGGGTATGATACCTGAGATGCTAACAGTCTTTCAAAGCAGCTGGGAATATGGGTCTAAAACATATCCCAGGACATACTTGAAAACGAGATAAATCTCAATGTATCCTTCCTGGTAAAATCCTTTATAAATAAATAAAACATATCCCTGCTGGTCCTGCAGAGTCCAGTGCTGCAGTAGCTCCTTTTGACCAGCAGGTGGCGACATCTCCCTGCCAAATAGGTTATTACAGTTAGGAATGCATTTCTTCCTGTATAATTAATTAAAAATGGTTTTCCGAAGGAAAATGTAAAAAAAAAACTGGATCCTGAGAAGGGTTTTCTGGAAGAGGAACAGCCTAACTGATGCATGTTTTTACAATAACCCCCTGTAAATTAATTTACTCTTCTCGCAGTGGATGTCCGCAGGCAAGACCGAGGCCTCCCTGTACCAGCAGGCAGAGGATGGGAAGACAGAGCTCTCTCTCATGCACTTTGCCATCACCAATCCCCGCTGGCAACCCCCGCGCGAGTGCTCGGCTTTCCTGAGTCACCTAAGGGAGCGAGTGCAAAGAGACAGCGCAGGAGCCACTCCTAAAAACCCCAGCGGACCAGCGCATCCCCTGCATTACTCCGGATTATCAACTCAAATTGACTCCGAGGTACGGAACCTGTAAAATATATATATATATATCCCATGTGTTAACCTTGGACCTGCGAACAAACTTGTTGTGTCGACTTGTGTCATTTGTAAAATGTGCATTAAAAGTCTAGACAGACGCGTGGCCACTTATGAAGATCATCACATGCTTCTGGTCTGCCTTCTGAATCCCAAAACCACCATATGGATGTTCTGCAAATGGTCCTTGTCCATCCCAGATCTACCTGGATTTTATAGGTGAACGCTGAATAATCACTGAATCTTAATCTGTCAGGTGTTTATTGCCTACAATTCCCAGAATACTTTGAATGTAATAAATTGCAAGAGAATCATGGGAGTTGTAGTTCAGAAACATCTGGGGAGCCAGAGTTTGAGACCCCTGCTCTAAAGGTTATGTATCTTTTTATAATATTATTCTGCTGTTGCCCTTCACCTCTTCTTCCCTCATGCTGTCCCCTCTGTCTTCCAGCCCCACAGTCTTGTGGCGACCATGATCTCAGGAATGTCTCCCGGTGACCTTCCGCCACATGCCGACGTTACGTTTTCTACACATGTCTCGGCCGTGTCTGACGTGGCTTCTGCCTTGCGCTCTCTATCGCCTAAACAGTCCTACCACCCGGCACAAAACCAAAGCGGAACAGGGTGAGGAAAAGAAAGTTAATCTGCCTAGAATCCTTAAGTGTGTGTGTGTTGACATCCCCTCCCTGAAATGACCAGGATGAGAGCCTAGGCCATTTTTAAGACTGATCGGTCCAACATATTACTTTCTGTGATTCATGATGATAATAATTAGTGCATAATGTCTGCATCTCTTTGAGATGCTCGCTTCACCTCCAAAAAAATCATTGTTTGAGCCCAAAATAGTAGAACAGATGATTAGTGAAACGGGGGCTTTGTGGTAATCCTGTCTTTATTATATTTATATGATCAGATAATATGAGCTCTGACACATTCATCAGAATAATTTTATACTGTACTTACATGTTATTTTTGTTTTTTTCATTTCATATAGTGGATACTTCAGGACTGGCAGTTTTGGAAGCAGTGTATGGGAAGGACCCATGAACAGTGGCACTTTGTCGGAGTACGCATCCACCGAAATGAGCTTCCATGCACTTTATATACACGAAGTAAGTAGCGCAGAGCACTGATCCGATAAGAGACTGACACTTAAGAGGTATTTCACTATCCACTGAATTGCACCGAATGGTGAATTTCACCATTCGGTGCAATTTCAGGTCCATTCGTCTATTCACTAAACTGTCAATTCACAAAATACAGTTGCATTGACAGCAAAATATGATACAATTCACCACAATTCTCCAGCACCAAAATTGTCCCATTAAAAAAAAAACCCGCATAGATCCTGCAGGATACGACCCGTCATTAAAGTTGCGTTTAAAAGTGTTCCAGAATATTAGAACTTTAGGAAAATCAAAAGCCGTATACGACACTAAAAAAAAGACTTTGGGTTAAGGTTAGTATTAAGCTCAGGGTTACTATCTGAGCTTGTTTTAGTGTTCGGATTAACACTATCCAAAAACTCGACTTCATTTTTGCTTCATTTTTAGGCAGCAGTTCTGCTCTTTCTTTTCACACGAGCATCAAGCGCAGGAGCAGAATCTGTTGCCTAATAATGAAGCAAAAAGGAGCAGAATCTGTTGCCTAATAATGAAGCAAAAAGGAGAAGAATCTGTTGCCTAATAATGAAGAGAAAATGGAGCAGAATCTGTTGCCTAATAATGAAGCAAAAAGGAGCAGAATCTGTTGCTTTTAACTCTAAAACATCAGCAACAGAAAAAAGACCTTAGTATAGTAATTCGATAGACCCAAAAAATGTGTCACTGCACCGTTTTGCTCACTACATTTTTTCCTAACCTCCTGTCTCTTAGATTGTAAACTCTCAAGCAGGGTCCTCTCTACTACTGTTCTGTGTGTTCAACCTGTATGTGTATTTGTTATTCCATCCCACCCATTGTACAGCGCTGCAGAACTTGTTAGTGCTTTCTAAAAACCTGCAACTGTAACAGTGTTTTTTTTTTTTTTTTTTAAACTTTACTGACGTTTCGTTCACTACGGTGACCAGTAGGTGGCGACATAGTGATGGTAAATCAGAACGGAGCATATTGTGGAATATTTGGCCAAGTGATAGTGACAGAACGATGTATCTTCTGTCTTTTTCAGCTGCATCAGCAACAAACTCGTATGGCGCCTGGTCGGCATATCTGGCACAGGCAGGAGAGTGATGAGAGCGGAGACAGCACGCACGGCGATAACCTTATACACACTACATCTAATGTGCCATCCTCTGCCAGCTGCCTGTCACCAGACACACTTTTCCAGGAAGAGAGGTTGCCGTCACTCGGCACGAACATAAACAGTGCAAGCGCAGGTACCAGTAGTGTCACAATCATAGACAGAGACACGGAGCTTGTTTTGCTGATCCACGAATTACTACAGGAACAGAAAATATCATGCCAGGCCTGCAGGTTTGGAAAATAATTCAGTTTAGCCATATTGGTGGAAAAACTGCAATTCCTTAAAGCAGGCGTCGGCAACCATGTCCCTCCAGATGTTTTGGAACTACATTTCCCACGAGGCCAAGCCAATCTAATGAGTGGCTGTGCATCATGGGGAATGTAGTTCCAAAACATCTGTAGGGCTGAAGTTGCTGATCCCTGCCTTTTAAAGGAGATACTTTGGGGTTAAAACAGGAGTGAGGAGGGAATGGAGAGGTTAAACATTAACGCTCCGGACCCCCTCGCACCCCTTCCTGTTTTAACACTTATTTTGTATTCGAACTTATGATGAGTCCATCTCTCTGGAACGGTAATATTATGAGCTCACAAAATCCCCATTCCCAGTAACCCCCTGCAGCTGGAATGTTCCAAATAACTGGATTTATTTTTTCTATTGAACATTTTGTCATACCCGGACGCTCTCGTTAGCATAGGTCGTATGATTATCTCTTGCCGCATTTTTCCTAGACCTGGGATCCTTGCAAAGACCAGCATCTAGCTCAGCGAAGCAGCCAATGGGAGGGTGGAATGAAGAAGGGCAATCGAGCAGACACCCAGAAACTGTACCAGAGGAGGGGTCCGATGATGACCTGCCACCCCAGATCCAGCAGGTAATTCCTTCGGCTCATCTTCGAGTCCGGGTCCACTGTATGTTTTATAGCACAGCAATACAAACGAGAAGGTTTTATAGCAGCGTTTCCCAACCCTGGTCCTCAGGTTCCTTTAACAGGACAGGTTTTAAGGATAGAAACATAGAAAAATGTCGGCAGATAAGAACCTTTCGGCCCATCTAGTCTGCCCAATTACATGGATACTTTACCTGGATTTATCTTTTGTTTAGGATAGCCTTATGCCTATCCCATGCTTGCTTAAATTCAATTACTGTTTTGGCCTCTACCACTTCAACTGGAAGACTGTTCCATGTATCCACCACCCTCTCAGTAAAATAATGCTTCCTGATGTTACTTTTAAACCTTTGCCCCTCTAATCTAAGACTACGTCCTCTTGTTTTGCTACTTTGTTTCCTTTTAAATATACTCCCTTCCTCTACCTTGTGGATTCCCTTTACGTATTTAAATGTTTCTATCATATCTCCTCTGTCTCGTCTTTTTTCCAAGCTGTACATGTTAAGATCATTAAGCCTTTCCTGCTAACCTTTCTCCTTCAAGCCGTACACCATTTTAGTAGCCCTTCTCTGAACTCTCTCTAAGATGTCTATATCCTTCTGGAGATACGGTCTCCAGTACTGGACACAGTACTCCAAGTGAGGTCTCACCAGTGCTCTGTACAGTGGCATGAGCACTTCCCTTTTCCTACTGCTAATACCTCTCCCTACACAACCAAGCATTCTGCCAGCATTTCCTGCTGCTCTATTACATTGACTACTTACCCTTAGATTCTCTGAAATAATAACCCCTAAATCCCTTTCCTCAGATGTATCAAATATTCTATATTCAGCCCTTGGGTTTTTACGTCCCAGGTGCATGATCTTGCACTTATCCACATTAAAACTCAATTGCCACAACTCCCACCATTTTTTTAGTTTACCTCAGGCTAGGGTCAGACTGAGGCAGTGCGAACGCGCGTGCAGCCGCACTTAATCACGGCCGCACTAGCAGCAGATGCCGGGCAATGACGGGCAATATACGAAGTACGGTCGCACAAAAGTCCGGCTGCGCAACGCAAGTGGAAAATGAACGCATTTTTTCGAGAACGTGAAACCGCAGGTACTGACGTACAGAGTGCGCTGCGTCCGCTAGCGGCGTGTGTGCGTGATTAGGAGACGTCAGACGCTGCTAATGTCCGGCCAACATAACGTCCAGACACAAAAAGTGTTTTATTGATGATCCGTACAAAATCACGGACGAAAATGCGCATAGTATGACCACTATCACGTATTCTGTGAAAAAATGCGTCCATTCGTTCGAACGCACTTTTTCACAGACAACATAAAAATGCGTTCGTCTGACCCTAGCCTAAATCATTTGTCATTTGGCTGATCCCTCCAGGAATGTCAACCCTGTTGCAAATCTTTGTGTCATCAGCAAAAAGACATACTTTTCCATTAACCACTTCTATGCGGAGGACGGGCTGAGCGCGTCCTCCGCATGGCTGCTGGTGTGCAGAGGACGCGCTGAGCGCGTCCTCCCTTTGGGGTCAGCGTTCGGCCGGGTTCCGGCCGATCGCTGGCCCCCCCGGTGCGGGCTGACATCCTCGATGTCAGCCCAGCATCCGGAACCGCCGCCGATGAAATTAGGTGTCATCGCGGCAGCGCGATGACACCTAATTCAGGCGCCCCCCCGCATGTGCGGAGGAGGCGCCTGAAAGGGAGGGGGGGAGGTCCTTCGGACCTCTCTCCCTCCCGATCGGCGGCGTTGCGGGGGTTAACCCAGGCACCATTTGGAAGGGCACAGCCTGCCCTTCCAAATGGTGCCTGGCATTAACCCCTGGGGAGCTGGATCGCGAATCGGCGCTGAAAAGCGCCGGTTCATGATCCTTTCCCGGAGCTGGCCGACATCTTGGATGTCGGCCAAGCCTCCGGGAACTCCCCCTGAGGACTGGCGTCATCGTGCATAGCACGATGACGCCAGTCCTAGAGTTAACCCCTAACTGCCACCAAAGGTGGAGATAGGGAGTTCATTGGAACTCCCTATCTCCCGATCCGTGGCAGCTAGGGGTTAAAGTTTGGTATGGTTGGATCGGCCAGAGCATGGCCGTTCCAACGATACCAAACACTACTGTGAAAAATGTTTTTTAAGAAAAATAAAAATTAAAAATATATTTAAAAAAAAAATTATAAAAAAAAAAATATTTTTTTTTTCTTTTTTTTGGTTCGTTAATGCAGCAATATTGTTCCCATTTCAATTATAATGTGAACAATGATGCTGCACTAACGATTTTTGTATGCGGTGCGTTTGTTAAAAATCGTGTAATTTTCCCCAAAAAAAAATGTAACGAGACCCCATCTCTAATTTTTTTAACAAGCGCACCCCATACAAAATATAACCGCAATTGCTTGCATGTTAAAATGTGAAAAAAAAACACTTTACACGTTGTAAATTATTGAAAATACATATTTTATTGCATTTTTTGTTATAATATACAGACAGGTCATGACGTATACATATAATAATGACATATTATGAATCTACCGAGTCTGACGGAAAGAACGATATATAATATGTCTGGGTCATATACTAAAATAAGCCTTCAAAACACGTTTAAACATGATGAGCAAAACCGGTAAAAATGACCTCAGCACAGAGGCGGGAAAAGCCTCAGCAGCGAAAGGGTTAATACCTTCTGCAATATCACTAATAAAAATATTAAAGAGAATGGGTCCAAGTACTGACCCGTGAGGTACCCCACTGGTAACAAGACCTTGCGCCGAATAAACTCCATTTACCACAACCCTCACTTTGGGGAAATGCAGACTGAATCCTGCCATTACTGAGCAGCAAATTATATCACCTGTGCTGTGCTTCACATATCCTGCAAACCTGGCCTGTTAGGGGGACCTGAGGACCAGGGTTGGGAACCACTGGTTTGGAGATCTCCAAGCAAAACAACCGCTGCTCCTTGTGATGTTGCAAGAATTAACCCTTTTCAGTTATTCCTTGCTCCCTGGCAAGAGTTTGTCAGACATGCATAATTTTTCAAGAATCCCTGTGA
This sequence comes from Leptobrachium leishanense, assembly GCA_009667805.1. Classification (NCBI taxonomy): domain Eukaryota; kingdom Metazoa; phylum Chordata; class Amphibia; order Anura; family Megophryidae; genus Leptobrachium; species Leptobrachium leishanense. The sequence goes on from CM019069.1 coordinate 18,184,748, forward strand.
TTATATTAATTTTCCATCAGCCGCAGACCTCACTACCTATGCCGTATCATTTACCCGTCCTGATGAGTGCGCATGTGCACAATATAATCGCAGATATGTGGGGACTCACTTGTGTTACTGCGGGTTAAGCTCCATCTGACGTACAGTGCTACACACCCCATGACACAGGGGTCGGCAACCTTGGCGCTCCAGATGTTTTCAATCTACATCTCCCATGATGCTCACTCATGAGGGTGGCTGAGCCTCATGGGAAATGTATTCTAAAACCGTCTGCAGGGCCAAGCTTGCTAGCACCGGAAGAGAGTCTGCTAGCCAGAGCTTTAACAAGATGGGCTCACTCCCTGGAGTCTTCCAGCCTGGATCGTCTCCTTTCAGTCTTTCGGAGATGTCTGTCCATCATGTGCATCGCTGGACGATTTTCTTCTTTTTATTTCTGCAGGTCTAGCTACCGACAAAGCGTCCAAAGAGCGTCATCTTTCGAGGTGTCCACGACCCTTTGAAAGTAGCTTTGTTTCTTGTTGATCAGGAAAGAAAGGACTAACTCCTCTGCATCAGGACAACGGATCCCGAACCCTTCCAGAAACTGTTCCTATCAGACTCTTATGTGCATGTGACTGTTCAATCGGATTCCGTGCGCATTTTGGGGGGATTTTATGCACAAAGCATCACCTTACATAGACGAGAAATGAAAAGGGACTTAGCACTGAGGTAGCATTAATGCAGACCTGTTGTACAGATGTTGTTGCTGCTTATCCATTATGAACATTAATGTGATTTGTTATTTGTTCTACGTCAGCACTGGAATCTGTGTGTGATACACATGAGAAAATTCTTTAAAAATGCCAACATGACGCCACAAGTGAATGGCTGGCCGTCCACTGGGTCGGTAGTCGGACAGCCGAATTGGCCGTCTGACTAAGGACAACTTTTTTTGAACGATCTGGCTTGTCCACTGCAAGAAACTATGACAGGAAGACCAGCCGAACGCCGCCGAACTGGAGAAAAACCCCCCACTGCCGAACGCTGTCGAAGACTCTGGCTGTTGTCCCTGGTGCTGAAAGAGCTTATTAAAGCCCTTTGAGCACCAGGGACAGCAGCCAGAGTCTTCAACAGCGTTCAGAGGTGTGTTTTTTTTTTTTGTTCGGCGCCAAAGGGGGAAAAAAATGCTTTTTAGAGAAATGTTGAAATCAAAAATTTCGCTAAGAAATAAAAAAAACAAAACAATAAATAAAAAGGACTTTTTGCTGCAAATTAAAAGAATAAACGTTTGCATAAAAAAAAATATAATTTTACATTGAATCCTATGGGATTCGCCTGTTGAACTGAATCACTTGCATGTTGTGGGATTGGCCGAACGATGACGGACAATCGCACAAATACGGACTCAGTGGACGGCCAGCCTAATATTCCACCCCTAACCTCATGTAACGGGGACAAAATGATTATCAACCCTTTATAAAACTCCCTTCAGGCTGTGTGTATAAGGCGTGTATGATACAGACATGTCGTGTTTAGACTTGGGTCCCCGAGATATCTCGTTATTATATGTGAATATTCCAATATTCAAAACCCTTCTGGTCCTGAGCATTTTGAGGGATCCCCGACCTGTATGTGTGTATATATATATATATATATTATTATCCAGAGAACAAGAATTCATGTTCTAGTGTCTGCTTGTTGAAGACGAAGAGCGAGTGTTGTCATTTTTGCATGACGGGATGCAGTGATTTTTATGGCTGGAAAGGACAGAACGGGATCTAGGGAATAGTATCTCTCCAAACGTTTTTGCATTCCGCCGGGTATCAGACCCAGGCAGTGCTGGTCTGTGCGAGACTGTATCCCCATGTGTAATTGTGTGCACCACTGACATGCGTTCTGCAACGTTTTGTATAGAAACTGTACATTGCATATTTTGTAACATTGTATAATTCTAAATAAAGATAATTCTATGTACCGTCACACTCTGCTTTTATATGGCATTGTCTTAGAATTATTATTTGCCAGACCGGCCATGTTTTCCTGGACACACATAATTTATTCACACTGATGGACAGTGCATGAAAAATGGCACCCCGCAACATGTATAATCCATATGCTGCAGGTAAGAAATCGAAAAGCTATCCCAAGTGACCTGCCTTGATTTCCTTCCTGCAGCATATGAATTATACATGTTGCAGGGCAGCACTTTTCCCTGTGCTCTCCCTCTGCATGAAATAGTAACATGTGTCCAGGAAAACATGACCGACCTGGCAACCCTACAGCTGAATGAGATCCGATAGTAGTCTAATAACACTCTATCCTACCCCCTGGTGTTGTCATTTACATACTTTTCACACACTAGGTCGGTTTTCTGGACTTCTGACCCATTCACTCCATTCTATGGCCAAAGCCACACAGTGAGGAGCAAGTCATGGAAAGATACTGTGTGTGGGGGGGGGGGGGGAGTCAGTTTACAACACACAATGGATGCACCCAGTGACACATATAGTGGAAAATATCACACAATGGATGCACCCAGTGACACATATAGAGGAAAATATCACACAATGGATGCACCCAGTGACACTAAGGCTCGGGTCAGGCGAACGTAGTTTTCACGTCCGTGATTGCGCCCAAAAGTACGTCCGTGATAGCATGACAGCGCATTGGAGCCCGACACACAAAGTACGTCCGCACTGAACTGCGGACGCACAACAGCTGCAGCCCACGGACGCAAGGCAGGCAAGAACGTACAACCCCTAGAACGGCCGTACAGAGTGCGCTGCGTCCGCCTAGCGGCCTGTGTGCGTGAGGAGGAGACGTCAGACGCACCTGTTTTGTGGCCTACACATAACGTCCAGACTGCAGAAACTTCCGGGGTGGCTGGAGTATTCTGGACGCTGGGGAGTGTGTTGTGGACGCTGGGGAGTATTTTGTGGACGCAGGGGAGTGATTTGTGGACGCGGCAGGTGACATGGACGTGGAGCGAATCATCACCGAAGTGGGGGAGCACCCTGAATTGTGGGACACTGCCAGCGAACATTATAAGGACAAGACCCGTAAGACAGATGCATGGGCAGCAGTGGCGAGGGCGGTGTACCCTGCATATGACACATGGTCTGATCACGAACAGAAAGTGCAGAGTGAGTATATGATTATTTAATTCATAATCAAAAGCATATTGAATAGAAAATAAATGTAACTGACAAATGGATTTATGAACGTCACATGTCAAATGCTCCCCATCTGCCAGGGCACCTCACCAGCTTCGCTAGTGAAATAGGTTGCCAGGGCATCGCGATACCTGTTACTGTGTCGATTCACAGGCATGACATCATCATTAATGAATTCCTCCATACCAATAACAGACAACGAGTCATCCAAGTTAAAACCATCCCTCCCACGAACAAAATTATGCAACACACAGCAGCATTTCACTATATCTACACAAAAATCTATTTGCACTTCTAGCGGCCTATGAAATATCCTCCACTTGTTGCTCAGTATGCCAAAGCTACACTCGACATACCGTCTCGCCCGCGACAGCCTGTAATTAAACACCCGCTTCTTCACAGTCAGGTGTGTCCCTGAGTATGGTCGCAGGAGATGTGTGGACAGGCTGAATGCCTCATCCCCCACAAAGGCATAGGGGACTGCCACGTCTGTGCCAGGCAAAGGTGTGGGTCTGGGGATGTTCAGGGTCCCACTCTCTACTCCATTCCACAGTGTGGAGTTCATGAACAGTGTGGAGTCAGATTCCCTCCCGTATGGCCCCACATCCACACAGACAAAATAATAGTTGGCATCTGCGACTGCCAGTAGGCCAATTGAAATTTTTTTTTATAATTGTGATACAATGAGCCACTCTGCAGTGGCTTCACTATGCGGACATGTTTCCCGTCCACGGCTCCCAGGCAGTTTGGGAAGTTCGCTCTGTCCAGGAATCCCTCAGCAATTCGTGCCCATGACTCGTCTGTGGGTGTTGGCATACATTCCTCTCTCATCGTGTCCCATATTGTCTGGCACACCTTGCGAACGATCTCACCCGATGTAGATCTGCCAACACGGAAATTATAATGCAGGTCCTTCAGACTGCATCCACTGGCAAGATACCTATGGAAAAACCAAAATGCGTGTTATGATCACATTGCATGAACCGCACCTAATATAATTCTTCTGTTTTGCAGCGAGTGAGGTCATCGTGAAATGGAGGACGGTCAGGGACAATTATACGCGGGTCCTCAAAAAAGATGCAGAATTGGCACGCTCTGGATCTGCGGCGAGGAGGGGCCGCAGTTATGTATATGCCGAGCAGCTCTCATTCCTGCGACGGACCCTCGAACCACGACCTATGGCAAGCAGCATCGATGTCCCGTCAACATCCGGGGCACAGTGAGACAACATGCCATGTGGTTCAGCCACCTGCTCTGAAGATGTGGAACAGGGTGGAGGCGAATCGCATTTGGAGGAGGAGGAGACCGCTGCACAGGAGCCAGATACTGCGAGATCGGACACCACCAGACCGGCGCCCAAGAGGAGAAGGCCACCGGGTACAGAGTTCGAGCATGCCATGGTGACATTTATGGATGCTCCCCAACCAGCACCACCACCACCACCTCCACAATGCCGCTTCTGGGATGATGATGACATGACCTTCCACCATTCGTGTCTGCCCATGTTGCACCAGATGAGCCTGGCTCAGAAGATGGAGTACCGCCGGCGAACATTGGACACCATCGACGACATTTTGAGCCGCCCACCAGTACCACCTGTGCCTCGCAGTGGTGTGGCCCACACACAATATGCCGGTGGTTATTACCGGCAGCCACAGCCACGACATCAACCCATATCCCCCGGTGCAAGGTCACAACCACCCCCTGGGTCAGAGTACTACCAAGGTCACATGCCCGGTCCTTATGACCAAGATCCTCAATATGAGGATTTGTAGCTTTCTGTCCTTGTCATACCTGTTTCTTCTATGCGTTGGAAGCATATGTTTTCCCTGTATTTGCCACATGTTTGTGGCCTCTGTCATTTTCCTTTTATAAATTTTATGTTCATGAACATATGGTGTGTATTCATTCTTTGTTTTGGAATTTACATTATTGTGCATGAAACACAGATTTTTATGTCATTGTTGGCGGTGTCATGCATTATTGAGTACGTGTGATGATATGCGATGCGCATGTGTGTATGCATGTGCGAGTGGGATATCACTACACACGGACAATGTGGGCTCTGAACACCGAGCACATGTCTGCTGACTGGCAGGGAAGTCGTGAATGCTGGTGTTTGATGGTACTTACCGCAACGTGATGACCAGCATCTCCTCTGGTGGTATGGCGTCCCTCATGTTTGTGTCCCTCTTCATCAATGGCTCACGTACCTTCGACAACACTTCGTCGAAGGAGGGGATGGACATCCGCAGGTAGTTGAAGAACTTTGCCGGGTCCCTCTCTCGCAGTGGCCTGTACAGCGTCACGAAGTGGCCATGCATGTATCTAGCAGTGTTTTTTTTTTTTTTGTATTTAAGATTTTTATTTTCAGAAAGAAAAAGATCACAGACTGACCAGCATAGTAGGCCTCGCAGGGCCAAATGTTATGCACTCATAAGAAACACAGATAACATAAAAAGGGGGGGGGGAGTGTCTCATGAAAAATCTGCAAAATGTCGAGAAACGGGGGGGGAGGGGGTTATAGCAAAAGTCGCCAAAAAACATTTCAGAAAAGAAAAATAAACCAAAAAGTCTCACATCTATCCCCAGCCGGGGAATAACAGCGGGAAAAGAAATAGATAAAATAAAATGGTAGTCGAAGCGTCTCTGAATCAAAAAAGGGGGGGGGGTGAGGGGAACTCGCAGATATGTCCTCATATAATATCGCAGTGAAAATTAAAAAGCCATAAAGTACTCACATAAAAACCGTAAAAAACAAAAATATATAAAAATAAAGGGGGAAACATCAAAAAGGCGGAACGGCTCCTAGAGTAGTACCCTCAGCCAGCGTCTCTAAGTGGTATCTTCCCTTTCCCTTTCTTTTCCCTTCATTTAAAGTTTTTATTTTGAAAAACCGAAAGATGTCATACATCAACCATTAGATTTGGACCACTCAGGGCCAACTACCTAAGTCAAAGCAAGAACATACAAATATAACATCTACGAGATCAGCATATTTTGAAAAGGCACTTAGGAAGCTCAGAATCAGCATAGGATAATCGAAAATAAAACAAAAAGAGAGAAATTTAAGTCGCAGAGAACTGTAGGGAGGGAGGATGAGAGAGAAAAAAAAAAAAAAAAAAGAAGAAATAGAAAAATCCACAAAGGTGTGTACATCCGTTGTGCAACCCTAACCCGGGGCCAGCGAAGCAGAAGATGGAGCCCCGGGGACCGGGCCGGGAGATACCGGGGCAGAATAGAGGCCCAGGGAGCGTAGCAGTGTCCAGGCTTCCGTTGGGGTGGACACCAGGTGAGATAGGTTGTCATGGTTTATATACATGGATCCTACCGCCCCCCCATCTATATTGAACCCTACTGCCCCTCAGAAAAGCCGTGATTTCACGAAATTGCCGCCGAGCAATCAGTGTAACAAAAGGCAAATCATTGAATAACGACAAAGATAGGTCCTCAAAAACTATCGGGGCACGAGCTGCAGTGGTCGACATCAGACAACGTTTATCGGCCTCAAGCCCTGCCACCGCTAACACATCGCGGGGGGATTCAACCGGGGCCGTAGCCGCTTTCCGTAGGCGAAAAGCCTTCCCAAAAACAGTCCCGTTCGGTGTCCCCATCACGTGCGATACAAATTTGTTCACATACGGCAGCAAAGCTTCATCGGCAATCGTCTCCGGGATCCCCCGGATACGGACGTTTCGTCGGCGATGTCGGTTTTCAGCCGCCTCCACCGCTCCCATAAGCATCTTAACCTGTGATTGCAAAGATTCCACCTGTGGCAGAAGTAGGGTCTGCGTCGCCACAGTCTCCTCAACCTGGACTTCAACAGCCTTCAGCCGTCCTTTAACCTTCTTCAGGTCAGTAGTTAAGACCGCAAAGTCGGCACGCCATACTGCCCTCATTTCTTCCAGAGCCTCTCCCAGCAAGTGGCGGACATCTTCCCGCGTAAAGGACAGAAGGCCCACCTCCGCTCGCGTCCCATTAGGATCCCGCAGCAAATCAGCCTGCCCGGGAGGGACAGAAGACGCCTCAAGCCTACGTGCCACTAATTTCTTCGAGCCGCCTGTCTCAGCCACCGACCCTCCCATCTGCCCCGGCGGCCGACGTGCAGCCACAGAGGCCTCAGACCAATATGGGTCATCGTCCTCCGAGGAGCTCCTCGTGGGAGACAGGTATGCGGGGGGCCCACCTTGCCGCTTCCGTCGGTTCTCACCCAGTGCATCACGGATGTCCCTCTGCCCGATGTCCTCTGGTAATGGGGTTTTTTTTGCCGACTTGCGACCCATAATAAATGTTGAGAGTCCGCTCGTGGAGTCACCAGGCAGTTCAGTGTATCTAGCAGTGTTGATGGGATGAACCCATGAACGCCGTTGTCGCTTGTTCCTGAGGTACAGGTAGACCGTAGCGGTGAACACAAATACTTGAACTGCATCCATCTTGGGGAAACCCACCATCCACAATATGGCTTCTTTATACCCTTTTTCCCTCGTTTTCTTCAATCTGCAATTAATTTGGTTACTCATATTACACTTTTTCATATTGATCCGTGAAGAATCACGGACTGTGTGGCCACTACTGCGTCTTCCGTTCGTCCGTACTGCACGGACGCACAGTCCGTACAAAATGCGCTCATCTGACCCTAGCCATAGAGGAACATATCACACAATGGATGCACCCAGTGACACATGTAGAGGAAAATATCACACAATGGATGCACCCAGTGACACATGTAGAGGAAAATATCACACAATGGATGCACCCAGTGACACATGTAGACGAAAATATCACACAATGGATGCACCCAGTGACACATATAGAGGAAAATATCACACAATGGATGCGCCCAGTGACACATGAAACATCTGGGGTCTCAAGACTTGCCATCACTGGATTAGCAGGAAGATGTTAGCTCCTATGCAGAGGGGGTGCCCTGCCGGTGATGGGGAGGGGGGGGGGGTCAGAGCACTTTGATAATGAAGCCACTGCACCCGCAGCAGATAACTGTGTTAGGGTTCTGTGCCACTCCGATCCATAGTTCTGTGCAGGCACCATGGAACGAAGTCCTGAGCGATGCAGATTTTCAGGATTCTACGAAACGCAATCTAAGGCTAGGGTCAAACGAACGCATTATTCGCAGCGACCGTCAAAAAGTGCGTCCGAACGCATTGACTTATTTTTTCATGGAATGCGCGAAAACGGTCATACGATGCGCATTTTCGTGCGTGATTTTTTTACAGATCGTCAATAAAACCCTTTTTGCGTCTGGACGTTATGTAGGCTGGACATTAGCAGCGTCTGACATCTCCTAATCACGCACACTCGCCGCTATGCCGCAGCTGCGCACTCAGTACGTCAGTACTAGCGGTTCTGCGTTCTCGAAAAAAAGCGTTAATTTTCCACTTGCGTTGCACAGCCAGACTTTCGTGCGGCCGTACATCGTATATTGGCCGTCATTTGCTGCTACTGCGGCCGTGATTAAGTGCGTCTAAACACACGTTAAAAATGCGTTAGTCTGACCCCAGCCTAAATAGCCACAAAAAAGCTGCAAGGATTTCCAGATTGAGAACTGCCTGAGCCAACTGGGAAAAGTGGTCGACGGTGAGAAACAAAAGCAGGATTTTTTTTTTACCCCCCCTAAGGCAGGGGTCGAGCGTCTTGCAGAGAAGGAACGTCCGTGAAAGTGGATGTTCCTTCCACTCTGACGCCTGTCTGGCCGCCTTGCTGGGCGCAGTTACTGCGCTCAATGCTGCAAGGCTCGATCCTAGATTGTAAATTCACGGGAATAGGGCCCTCATGTCCTCCTGTATCTGCTGGCAGGAATACTGACCTGCCTCCTGTTTGTATTGTAGAATTGTCCTGTCTTTACCCATTGCACCTTGTACAGCGCTGTGGAATGTGTTGGCGCTTAATAAATAATAATCACCTATGGAGGATCACGCTTTGCGGCCCTGTCGAACGCATGTCGTAGCGCTTCGACAGGGAGGCTTTCAGCACAGCCACAGCATGCCCGCTGTAACGCCCACAATTCATGCGTGCACTACACCGTGCGGCACTACAGCGCGCGGCCGGCCCCATCAAAGCTTCACAAGGGCCAAAAAGGGAAGGGATTATTTTGTTAATAGTGTTCCTTTTAACTTGATTCCAAAAATCATCACAAAAGTAGAAGGCCTTCATATCTATGTGGTACCAATAAAAAGGGGTTTCAACAAATCTGTCACGTTGGAATTTATTAAAGACTTGTCTTATGTTACACAACTTCAAGCAGCAACTCAGAATCAGCCTGTTCAATACTCAGCAGCTCTGAATTGCTGCAGCGCAGCAATTCAGTTTGCTGCAGCAGTGTCGTTGACCCTTTGGATGCGAATTGAATCCAAAATGGCCGACAATTCTTAATGAAAAATTCAGATTGTTTTCGGATCACCGGACAAAAAATAATAAAGAGAAGCAGTCAGCACAATTCCGTTTTGTACGCACACACCACAATGATAGTTTTTAATGAATAAAACTATGTTACTTCTGAAACAATATATAAATTGAACTGTAATCATGTCTATGTGCAATGGGAAATAATAAATAAATATTTTGTGCTTTGGTGACAAAAACCTCAAAATTAACATTGCTGTAGGGAATTATTACTTGCTTCGAGGCGGCGGCCATCTTGCTGTAGGGCATTGTTACTGGCTTCATGCGGCGGCCATCTTTAATACGTCACACGAAGCATCTCCTCGGGTCGCTGCAAGTGCTAGGTTAGCACTGCTGAGCGCTGAGCGGTTGAACGGCGTTCAATGCAAGTTGCTAACTTAGCACTTGCAGCGGCTGAGGTATTGAACAGGTATCCCTTACCACGCCCACTTCCCTCCCTTCCTGGGAGTACCAAGATGGCAGACAGAGGTCTACTATTACTGACATATAAGTTCCAAAAGTGAAACCCCCAGGGCCGCCGCCCCCCCCTCCGGGTAACGGAGAAGCATCGCTAGTTCCGGGTGTACAAATTTCACACGTAGACCCCCCCAAAAAAAACAACACAGCAGCAAACCACAGGATGCCGTTGTGACTCGTATAAAACCGGGTTTAGACTTTAATGCATCAGTGTAGACTTTAACACCGTCCACTCGACCTCACACAATAGCAACGGGTTAGTAACTGCACTGTGACCGCTGCTCTACTACGGTTGTTACAAACACTTCCGGTTTGTTTGGAGTACCAACATGGTCGGCGGTTCCGCCTTTTCCTGTTCGCGACTAGTTTACTCAGGTCACATGATAGGTTGGGTCTCTGCGTGTGCACTGTCCCCAGGGTAACGGGAGGAAGTGACGTTAGTTCCGGGTGTGTGTTCAGTTCCGGCTGGAGGCTGGTGAGCCGCTATATTTTTGTGGGGGGTTCGGCTGGTTCCATGCTGAGTGAGGGAGTTTATTATTATATTGTGTGTAGGGAGCAGTGTCCTTCACCCTGTGCCTGGTGATCGCTGTGGGTCATGGAGGGACAGAGGCCTGGGTGTGGGTAGATTAACCTTTTCCCCCTGTAATAAAGAATGCTATTATTGTCTCCTACCTGTACTCTACAATCTGTCCCAGAGGGGAGGGGGAGAACCTTCTGTTTACTGAGGTTTATTCAGTTATTCACTTTGTGTACGTAATAGTTTAAAAACATAGATGTCTATAGGCTGTGTAAACACAAAATAAAATATCTAAAAAAATATATAAACTCCTGAGATATATATCTATAAAATCAAGATATGAACACAAAATATATCTAATAAATTATATAAATGCAAAGTGTTATTGGTATCTAAACAAAAAATACATAAATGAAAAGTGTAAATATCTAAAATACAGTTACAAGTATTTATAAAGCGCTAATAGGTTCCATAGTGCTGTACAATGGGTGAGACAGAATAACAAAAACACACAGAACCGTAGGAGAGAGAGGACCCTGCTCAAGAGCTTACAGTCTAAGAGGGGAGACACAGTAGGTGAGGGTAAATAGAGAACATAAAGTAGCGGTGCATGTGGGGAAAATGGAGCAATAGATGTACAGGGGGGGGGATTATGGAGTGAGCCGATAGGCTTCTCTTATGGGTTTTCAGTGACTTCTTGAAGGACTGGAGAAACGGGGAGAGTCTGATGTTGCGGGGGAGGGAGTTCCATAGAAAGGGGACAGCTCGGGAGAAGTCCTGAAGGCGAGAGTTGGGGGTGCGGGTACGAGGAGCAGATAGAGGAGATAGCATCAGATCATTGGACGTACAAAGTGGTCGGGACGGGATATACCTATATTCCCTATATATAATGGAGGAGATGTAGGCAGCGGCGCGGTTATGGAGAGCTTTGTATGTGAGGATCAGTATTTTGAAATGGATTCTAAAGGAAACCGGGAGTCAGTGTAGAGATTGACAGAGGGGTGAGAGGTCAGGTGTATGAGCCTGGCACTGGCATTCATTAAAGACTGAAGGAGAGACCAGAGTCGAAGAGGACACCGAGGCAACGAGCCTGAGAGGTAGAAGTAATGGTGACACCATTCACCTGAAGTGAAATGGGTGCAGGAATATTGGCTTTGGAGGAAGGGAAGACGAGAAGGTCAGGTTTAGAGGGGTTGAGCTTTAGGAAACGGGAAGCCACCCAGTCGGAGGCAGCCGATAAGGCAGGCTGTAACACGTTCCAACACGGGAGGAAGGTAGATTTGGGTGCCGTCAGCATAGAGATGATATTGCAATCCATAGGAAGAAGTGAGGTTGCCCAGAGAGGCAGTATAGATCGAGAAGAATAGGGGACCCAGAACAGAGCCTTGATGCACCCCAATCAAAAGAAGAACTGGGGGTGAAGAGGTTAAAGATACGAGTCAAAGCAGGGACAATGACTGGTAGGACAGACCAAATAATGTGCAAAGAGATGGGGGACGGGCAAGAGGACATGAAAACTGCAGAGACATCCTCTGAGACCGGAGAAGAGAAAAGGTAGACCTAGAAGGGGGGGGGGCTGGGAGTGAGGGATTGAGTGGTGTTGAATGGTTAATGGAGGGGGGGGCAGTGGAAAGATTTCTAGTCTAATTTTAGCAATCTTGTTGGTGAAGAAGTTAGCAAGGCTGGAAGCAGTGAGGTCTGTGGAAGGTTGAGTGGACGTGGGGCGCATTAACAGACCGAACGTATGAAACAGACGTCTGGAATTATGAGATAAGGGACGAGAAGTAAGTTTGTTTCGTGATGAATAAAGCGGGGCTGTAGGAGCGGAGGATGAATTTGTAATGCAGGAAGACAGCCGAAGTGTTTATTATTATATTATATATATATATTTTTTTTTTTTATTAGCCTTCATTTAGCACCAATATTTTCCACTGTGTAAAATAATTCTATAGCTGCAGTTTACTCAATTTGTGGAAGATATAATGTGGTACCATTGTACACCGCTATTTGCATCAACTGTACTTGCAGGCGTTCCATCATTTCATTGGACCTTTGGCAACTCAAGAACCACGTCACTCACGGTGACGTGGAATCAGCCGGTCGGCTCCAAAGTCAAAGAATGCACGTGCGTGCTACACCACAGCCACACAATGCGCACGCTAATGCACGCATTCTACAGTGGGCACGTTACCACTTTCTGGTGAGACAGGGTTCCCTATCACTCTTGTACCCATTGTCCAGCGCTGCGGAATATGTTGGATCTATTTAAATAAAGTATAATAATGCAGGTGAAAAGTTTTTTTTTTTTTTTTTTGGTGGCATAATTGAAAATATGATGTCACGTGTTAGCGTGCCTGTCGCACACCTCAGAATGGCCGTTGAGCGTTTGTGTTTTGGAGAGATTCTGTCAGAGAATTTATATTTTTAAATAAAATAACTGCTTACCCTTCTCTTGTTTTGCCCCCGACGTAAGGCGACAGAATGGAGTTTCCTGAACTCGGCAAGCATTGCTTAGAGCCCACCTGCAAACAGCTCGGTAAGGAAACCCCCCCCCCCTCCCCAAACGGTATTTTAAAGGGTTTTGGGGGCGGTTGTTGCACTTTTTACTTTTCTATTAGAAACCGATCAAAGTCCTGGGTATTACAATTTATTATTATTTTGAAAACACGTATATTTGGAATTTTTTTAATATTGTTCCACAAGTGAATTTGAGCCCATTTTACCTTATTAATCTTCATCCTGAAGACGTACCTAAGGGTCAGGATATAATTTTCTTCTCTTTCCACTCTATTTTCATTAATTTCGTAAACCCTGTTTCTGATGATCATGTGACGGATGTTTATTGTAAATATTGTGATTATAACTCTGGAATTGACAAACGCGGGAGCCAGGTAGCCATGGGCTACTAAACGTTTACCCCCCTGACTCCTCAACCTCACAATTATTCTAAAACAATTCTATTTGGGAAAACTTTGCCTGGCTCCTAAAATATGCAGCTGATTGTTTCTTACTGGCTTTAGTTTTACTGTAATATATATATATTCGTTAAACGCTTGTGTAAAGTTACAAAGATTTGAATTTACTTATTTCATTAAATAATTTATTTATAATCAAACTATGACACGTACCATAAGTTGTTCCACAAATATGTGTTGCAAAGCTTTATCCTCCCTCCTGCACACTTTATTGTGCCCTTGATTGACACCATTGTATTTGTTTTATGGTTTAAATGACATTTGGGGGAAAATAAAGAGAGAACCCATCTTTTTGCTGCTCACCCTGACCGCCCAATCAGGATTCACTGATTAAGGTGGATAGAATCCCTTTATATGATAGACACGCACACACTTCAGGTGCGCAGAAAACATATTTTATGGTAAAATCTCACCCTTTTTTTTGCTCGTTTCACAGATTTTCTACCCTTAAAATGTGACGCTTGTGAGAAGATTTTCTGCAAAGATCACATCACGTACATCCTGCATCACTGCACCTCCGCTTATAAGAAGGTAAACGTATTCTGCAAGCCGTCTCCTTCTATATGTAGCTCAAATAAATATATGTACATAACAAGAGAAAAAAGATGTCATCTGCGCTCGTTTCTATATATTTCCATGTACATCAAAACACTATCAGGAGGTTTTAGTTTGCTTTAATGGCCATTGAAGCGTAAGCTCACTCGCCCCGTCAAGGCACCTCTTTGCAGAGCGAGACCTAACCAATGTACCAAAAGCTGCTCTACTGAACAACTCCATGCCCCTCCTGCTGCTTTTCAGCAGCAGCAGCATATATATAAATATATGTACATGTTTTATCTCTCTGTTAATTTATTTTTAATGCACCCGGTTTCCCCCTGTGTTTATGTCCCACAGGATGTGCAAGTCCCCGTGTGTCCTCTCTGTAACATCCCAATCCCTGTGACCCGGGGACAGACGCCGGATATTGTAGTGGGTGATCACATTGACCGGGATTGCAAATCTGACCCAGCACTGCAAAAGCGCAAGGTGAGGCGCGAATCATTCAATCTACCGCGTGATCGGACTTGGAATCATTTAGCTTATTTTGCTTGAAAACAGGGGTCCCAAATTCTGCCCCCCCCCAGATGTTTCTAAACTACAACTCCCATGATTCTCTGGCCATTTATTGCAATGAAAGAATTCTGGGAATTATAGGCAATAAACATCTGGGGGCGGGGCTGAGTTTGAGATCCCTGCTTTAAACCAATTTGCCCACAATGCTGTGTGTGTAGCGGGAGGGGTATTTCTTTTTGTTTTTATTAGGGATGCACCGAAACGGAAATTTCTGGCCAATATTCTGCACCCATTTCACTTCACGTGAATGGTGTCACCATTACTTCTACCTCTCAGACTCGTTGCCTCGGTGTCCTCTTATTCTCCTCTTAGTCTCTGGTCTCTCCTTCAGTCTTTAATGAATGCCTGTGCCAGGCGCCTCCACCTCACCCCTCTTTCAATTTCTACATTGGCTCCCTGTTTCCGGCCGAGCAGCCTGCTACAGCCAGAGGACTGTCACCGCTGGAGCTCAGGGCCGAAGTAGAAGGATGTAGGGGAGTATGTTGCCTACACATACTCCCCTACATCGGCCCGAGTCCTCCACCGGTGGCAGTCCTCCTGCATCCAGTGTCCTCTCTCTGTGTCGGTTGCCGGGATGACGTCACAAAAGCCTTTGACCCAGGGTCAAAGGCTTCCATGACGTCACCCCGGCGACCAACGGAGAGAGGACACTGGATGCAGGAGGACTCGGGCCGATGTAGGTGAGTGTGCAACGCTCTCCACCCCTCCAACAAACTCCATCACCTGGGCCTGGAGGCCCGCCCGAGCCCCCTGGTCGGCCGGTCTTCAGATTCAGGCGAGCTCCCAGCTCGGCTGGGCCTCCAGGCCGGGCCGGGGACTCGCCTGAGCCTGGAGGCCGGCCGAGCAGGCAACTCAGCCGGCCTCCAAGCTCAGGCGAGCCCCTGGATGCCAGGCTCAGGCGAGCCCCCGGCTAGGCCGGGCCTTCAGGCCCTATTTTGAAAGGGAAATTTTCAGCTGATTTTTTTTCGGCTGAATTTCCATTTCGGCCGAAACCGAAAACACCATTTTCTGCTAATAATTTTTGGTGGCTGAAATTTCGGTGCAACCCTAATTTTTATAATTATATATATATATATATAAGAACTGCTTCACAGAGCTCATGTGCTACATTCCCCATATGCAGCAAGGAACTCTGGGTAAGACATGCTAATGACGTCTGTAATTTCTCATTTTTTGCATTCTGGGTCTGTTTTCACACACAACCCTCTAATCGATGCCATGTCATACTAGATGACTTTTTATTAGCAGAGATCAGGTAGTTGCATGAACCTGATCTCTGGACCGCTGGAGCCATTTTCAAGGTTTACTTTAGCCATCTGTATGCATGGGAGAAAAAACGTAAGAATAGCTCACTTATTGAATCGCCCGTCTCAGTTCCACGTGGACGCACTGAGAATCTGGAGGCGGGCTCGGTCTACGTCAAAGCATGTGACGCGACCGCACGCCCGGCGCATCACGGTTGCTATAGCAACTAAAATAGCAAAGTTTAAAAACAATCAATGGAGAATATTAGACAAATAACAGTATATAACAAGTGTCGGCTGTAATTATTCCTCTCATATTTTTATTTTATTTATTTATTTATAAAGGATTTTACCAGGAAGGATACATTGAGATTTCTCTCGTTTTCAAGTATGAAGAGTTCTAAAGTAAATAGTTTATATGTGCAGTCAGGTCCTGAAATATTGGGACATGGACACAATTCTAACATCTTTGGCTCTAGTCTATACACCACCACAATGGAGTTGGAATGAAATAAACACAATGTGCTTTAACTGCAGACTGTCGGCTTTAATTTGAGGGTATGTACATCCAACTCAGGTGAACGGTGTAGGACTTACAGCAGTTTGCAGATGTGCCCCCACTTGTTAAGGGACCAAAGGTAATGGGACAGAATAATAATCATAAATCAAACTTTCCCTTCTTAATACTTGGTTGCAAATCCTTTGCAGTCAATCACAGCCTGAAGTCTGGAACGCATAGACATCACCAGACGCTGGGTTTCATCCCTGGTGATGCTCTGCCAGGCCTCTACTGCAACTGTCTTCAGTTCCTGCTTGTTCTTGGGGCATTTTCCCTTCAGTTTTGTCTTCAGCAAGTGAAATGCATGTTCAATGGGATTCAGGTCAGGTGATTGACTTGGCCATTGCATAACATTCCACTTCTGTCCCATCAAAAACTCTTTGGTTGCTTTTGCAGTATGCTTTGGGTCATTGTCCATCTGCACTGTGAAGCGCCGTCCAATGAGTTCTGCTGCATTTGGCTGAATGTGAGCAGATAATATTGCCCCAAACACTTCAGAATTCATCCTGCTGCTTTTGTCAGCAGTCACATCATCAATAAATACAAGAGAACCAGTTCCATTGGCAGCCATACATGCCCACGCCATGACCCTACCACCACCATGCTTCACTGATGAGGTGGTATGCTTAGGATCATGAGCAGTTCCTTTCCTTCTCCATACTCTTCTCTTCCCATCACTCTGGTACAAGTTGATCTTGGTCTCATCTGTCCATAGGATCTTGTTCCAGAACTGTGAAGGCTTTGTTAGGTGTTGTTTGGCAAACTCTATTCTGGCCTTCCTGTTTTTGAGGCTCACCAATGGTTTACATCTTGTGGTGAACCCTCTGTATTCACTCTGGTGAAGTCTTCTCTTGATTGTTGACTTTGACACACATACACCTACCTCCTGGAGAGTGGTCTTGATCTGGCCAACTGTTGTGAAGGGTGTTTTCTTCACCAGGGAAAGAATTCTTCGGTCATCCACCACAGTTGTTTTCCGTGGTCTCCCGGGTCTTTTGGTGTTGCTGAGCTCACCGGTGTGTTCCTTCTTTTTGAGAATGTTCCAAACAGTTGTTTTGACCCCGCCTAATGTTCTTGCTATCTCTCTGATGGGTTTGTTTTGTTTCTTCAGCCTAATGATGGCTTGCTTCACTGATAGTGACAGCTCTTTGGATCTCATCTTGAGAGTTGACAGCAACAGATTCCAAATGCAAATAGCACACTTGAAATGAACTCTGGGCCTTTTATCTGCACATTGTAATTGGGGTAATGAGGGAATATCACACACCTGGCCATGGAACAGCTGAGTAGCCAATTGTCCCATTACTTGTGCCTCCCACTTGTTAAGGGACCAAATCTGCAAACTGCTGTAAGTCCTACACCGTTCACCTGAGTTGGATGTACATATCCTCAAATTAAAGCTGACAGTCTGCAGTTAAAGCACATTGTGTTTGTTTCATTCCAACTCCATTGTGGTGGTGTATAGAGACAAAGATGTTAGAATTGTGTCGATGTCCCAATATTTCTGCACCTGACTGTATTTACGGTAGCATTGCGTTAACTTGGAAAACAAACTGAAACTTTGTCTGTATTACATGTATGTGGAGAAAATATATGATTATAAAATCGATTATGGCTAGATGAGTATATTTTTTGTTTTTATTCTTTATCGAGTGCTGCCGTCCTCTCTAGTTTATGAATCTATGTTACTGGCTCAGCACCGATACGTTTCTATGAGATTATTTTTTTTTTCTTTTTTCGTATTAAAGGTGGTGCAGGAATACTGTGTGTTTATATATATATATATATATATATATATATAATAAATTCTCTTTTTTTTTTTTCTTCTTCATTGAACGATTGTACTCGTTTCCAGATTTTCACCAATAGGTGTGGGAAGTCGGGATGCAAACAGAAGGAACTCATGAAGGTGATCTGTAACGACTGTCGCGGAAACTTTTGTCTCAAGCACAGACACCCGCTCGATCACGACTGCAAAGGAAATACCGCGCCTGTCTCCAGGGCCGGGTAGGTGTCTGCTCCTGAACATTGCATTGGGGGACTATCCCTGTGTTTAGTGATCAGTCCTGGAGCAGCGTTACATATCAATGCTGAGTTACACAGATTTTTCCATCCATTGGTTTCAAAAAAGTAATAATAATATGGAGGTATTTCCAGCCACATTGAAAAGAGGAACGGGGGGGTCCTTCTTGGCCCAAAAATGTCCATCACTCACAACTGGATACCGGTGGGAAGATTCCATTGATCGGTTAGTTGGCAGCATACAACCAACTCTCACAATCCCAGTCTGTGTCCTGATCCAGTGTTTAGCCTCTCTTGCGGGGGGGGGGGGGGGTGGCTAATACACACCCTGCTACTGGGCATCTGTGCCAAAATAAATGGCCTATCCTATTCCAGTAGAGCATATTTTTTAACTTTCATTTTCCTTTAAGATGGGGCTTGGATCTCGGTAGATTTGTAGATTTTATTTAGCAGACACGTCTGCAGTTTTTTTATTTTTATATATATATATATATTTTTTTTTTTACTCTTTAGATACTATGGTTTGTTTATGCCCTGCTTCTCTGCGCTGCAGTTTATGTTGGTGCTATATAAATTATTGTATTAAAAAATACTGTAGTGCAGTCTATTGTCGATGAGCTTTCCGGCCTTTACTGGTCCGTGTGGGATCTGTAAGGCTCATTGACACGCTGAACGTGCTTCCGTTTCTACCCGGTAACTCTGAAAACCCAAAGTGATCGCTGTTACATTGAGCTAGCAAGACATTCACTGAGCTGCGACACCGTCGCATGTTCACAGCGTAATGTCTCCTTATTAAACATGGAGCCGTAAAATAAAAATGTGAAGATAACAGCCCCCACAGCCCTCTCTGTATCCATGAGGATGTGTCTGAGCTGCTGCAACAATTGTTTCTGCTCATTTCCAGGAACGCGGCATTAATGAGAAGTCAGGCCTCCTCTTCAAAGACCCCCACTTCTTATTCCAGCTTCGCAGCGCCAAGACCTGCTGCTCAACCACAACGCAACAGGTAGGTATGTGGGGGGGGGGGGAGTCGACAGGGTTTTATGGGTTTCCCCATTGTTTGTTTGTTTATTTTTTCCTATAGCGTTTCTTTTATGGGTGATAATATTGTACAAAAAGGCGACGATACTCTCTGATAGTTAAATTCGCCAGTGATTTCTTCGCAAAATCTTTTCATCTTTGTTTTCTATTTAATGCGCGCTTTGTCTGTTTCCCCCAGGGCCAGTGTTCCTAATACACAAGGAATCGGCGCTCGGCCCCAGCGGCGGCTGTGGCGGCCTCAGCCTCTCTCCAGAACGGATTGGTCAGTAAGCCCCACATTCTGTGTATCTGAAACATGTATAGTTTGATTTCTATGAAACAAAATATCCTCTGAGGCGCACAGAGAGCATTAATTCATGTCCGCTTTTCAGTAACGCCGCGTTGCCGCGTCTATACGGCAAGTAGCTGCTTCATTAAAGTACATCCTCTTATAGAAAAATACTATAAGGGAATAGAAAACCAAAACAATATTTTACTGTCGCACCTTCTACACATCCGGGACTGTAACTCGTTGAAAAGAATTAGCATTTAAATTCCTATGCTCGAAGTGGTAACCCCGAGCAACACTCGGGATGCCGCTGGATACATCACCTGTCCCTGCGTTCCCTCGATGTCTCCTCCGGCGATCGCGACCCTCATACTTCCTGGTTTCCTCCTCGCGAGAAGGAATCCAGGAAGTAAAACGCTGCGATCTCTGGAGGAGACTGCAGAGATCAGCGAGGGAGCGCGGGGAGAGGTGATGTATCTAGCCTGAGTGTGGCTCGGGGTTACCACTTTTAGGGGTGAAATTTAACCCCGAGACACACTCAGGATAACCGTCTGGGGAGGGTTAAAAAAATAAATCAGGAATGTCGTTGACAAAATACGGAAAATGACAGCAAAAAAAAAACAATAGACTTTTTGCTGCAAATGAAAAGAATAAACGGTTGAATAAATATTTAAGAAAAACTAGGATTTTTTTTTCTTCATTTGAAACCTATGGGATTCGCCTGATTAAACCTGACGAATGAAAATACCGAACAGCAGGGCATGTCGACAACTTTTTGCTGCTGTTCGGTGTCTGTGAATAGATTAACCATTGCTTCTCTATGGGGGATTCACCTTATTTGCACCTTATTTCGCTGGTAATTCAACAATATTTGGCAAATTGCCAGCTTTTTGAATAGCCAAATGGCCATGAAATTCACCGTTCGGTGCAATTCGGTGGCCAATTCGGTGCTCGCTGAATAACTCCTGTAGTGTGTATTTTGCCTGTGACTGGTGGGATTAAACGGCCCCATGTTGGGAGTGAGTGACTCCAGCGGTTTGGCCAAGAAGAGACAACGGAGCCTAAGTATCTTTACAGTTAGGTTTAACATGTTTGTTTATCTTAGAGTGTCTCTATATATCATTACGCTGTAATGTTTGTTTGGGGGGGGGGTTACTCCATTCTTTTTCATCCATGCTTCCACTTCAGAGATGGCTGTTACTACTGATACAAAAGGATTAAAAAATAAATAAATAAAAGTATGTAAATATTATATAATCGTTCCAAGATCTATATATCGATCGCTCTGGTTCATGTGTTTATTATTTGTTACACTGACCTTTTATGAAACGCCTGTCCGTGTCTCACGCGCTCTGTCTTGTTTGTCTCGGGCTGGTCCCGCTTTAGATCCCTCATTGTGTGTTTTCCATCCGATGTGATTTATGTGTCTGATATCGTGTTTATTCTTGCAGACGGAGGAAGAGGCTCTGCAGAGAGCTCTGGAAATGTCGCTCGCAGAGACTGCAGCCAACGCCACTCAGCCGAACAGGTAGACCCCATCGTGTATATGTTCTGCGAACACAATGCAGTAAACCTGATTTCACGGGTTTTTTTTATATTATGAGTTCTCAGATGATTTTATTATTTGTGTTTTTTTTTTTTACTTGATACACATGTGGTATTTGTGATCCTTAAAAACCAAAACAAGTTATGTTTTAGAAACATGTTAGTAACGCTGTGCACGCCGTAAACTCTCTGAGCAGAGAGAGGGTAATTACACTTAATTCATTTTCATGCCTAATCAGTGGACAGTTGTAGCTTGGGCTCCCTGTTTTTTGTCTTCATTCTTCCAAAAAGTCCCTAAGAGTAGCCTACTCCAGATAGGCATGTTCTACCCAGAAAACCCTGTGCGTCCAATATTTTCTAACCTTCCCATCATATTTTCCACCTATATGTGTCACTGGGTGCATCCATTGTGTGATATTTTCCTCTATATGTGTCACTGGGTGCATCCATTGTGTGATATTTTCCTCTATATGTGTCACTGGGTGCATCCATTGTGTGATATTTTCCTCTATGTGTCACTGGGTGCATCCATTGTGTGATATTTTCCTCTATATGTGTCACTGGGTGCATCCATTGTGTGATATTTTACTCTATTTGTGTCACTGGGTGCATCCATTGTGTGATATTTTCCTCTGTGTGTCACTGGGCGCATCCATTGTGTGATATTTTGTGTTGTATCTTTCCATCACTTGCTCCTCATTGTGTGGCTTTGGTCATAGAATGGGTCAGTCACCGACTCACATCATTGTATTGTGTGGGATGTATTCAAAGTACATCACCAAGGGGAATATTAGAAGTCTTTTAAGCTCCCCGTCGTATCTCATTCAGCTGCCAGCTCTTATCTAGAGTAGCCTGGAGAAAAATGGCCCCTTGCAGCCTTATCTAAACATTCCCTCCTCCACCTTATTAACTGTTAGATACTGTAGAAGATAAAACACAGCCACAAAGTAAAACTCGGCATTTGATTTTGGTAAATGTTGCATCATGGGAAAATCCCCAAAATGGAAACAGGAGATAAAAAAAACCCCTAATTTTCTTTTTCATTTTTGCATGCAATTACTTCAGAAAAAGGAAAAAAACAGCAGCATGTGTTTTATAATGTGTTTTATTTGTAATGCACAAGTAATCTAGTTACAGCTGGTGTTCGTGGTCCCTTTAAAGTACGAGCAGGGTTTTCTTTAACTCGTGTTTCTATGTGTCTTGTTTTGTTAAAGTTCATGTTGGGTTTTGTCTTGGCCTCTGTACTGCGTCATGAAATTTGTTGGCGCTATATAAATGACTGCACTTGTTTTCTATTTGTATGAAACCAGTAAAGCTTTAAAAATAGCCTCTATTTTATTGTAACTTTTCAGCGATCGAAGGATAAATCAATGTTTCCGTTCAGCTTGGACTTTTATAACTTGACAACTTGTATAAAATGTTATAGAATAAATAAAAAGGGAAAAGAATCAGAATATATTTAATATTCAACGTCCGCTCTCCAGCCAGTTTATTATATGTTTATTAATGTACCTTTTTTGCCAGCAGCCAGGAGGATGAGGACTTGGCGCTGGCTCGAGCCTTATCGGCCAGTGAGGAGGAGTACAGGAGGCAGCATGCGGTGAGTGATCTACCAGATTTATCCCCCAAATTCCGTCCCCTGCTGCAGTATGGTATGATTTGTGTTTAATAATATGAAGTTCTAAAGCAACCAGAGACTTTCAGACTTTTTGCTTCAGTAGCCCAGGTTCAGATCCTTTTTTTTTTTGGAATGTGTCAGCGCTACGGAACTTGTTGGCGCTTTATCAATACTCGTAACCTTGTCCTGGGTGATATAAAAAGTGTCTCATTGCATCAAGCAACACTCGCAGATTATCAGGGAGGCTGGAGGTGGGATCCGAAGCCCCCAGCAATCGTCTGGACGTTCCTCTCACTGCTCTGGTTGTGATTGGCAGAGAGGACCTGGATAATGGATATGACCTCAATCTATTCCATTATAAATAAATAAATAAAAACACAAAACGGAATCTGTCGCTGAAGCAGCAAATAAGCGGCTGTTTAAACGTTCTCACATTCTTTTTTTTTCTCGGTTAACTTGTTATTTTCCATGCCCTTTTTTTTTTTTTTCTACTTCAAATTCACGAAAAGCTCACTGCCCTGTAAACATTCACCTCATCCTCTCTTATTGCACAATCCCAGCTCACAATGATGGAGGACGACGGCCACAAAGTGGGACATTAGAGAAGGAAAGGGGTATAGAGGAATGTGCAAAAAGAAAGACGTGGAAGGTATGATCCGGATTCGCCAAACGTAAGAATCGGGTTGTCGGACCACAATATCCGGACAACATATCTGTACAATGCGCATGCACGGTACAACATAACCACGCAATGTGCAAGCAGGGTACAACATAGCACAATGCGCATGCACGGTACAACATAACCACGCAATGTGCAAGCAGGGTACAACATAGCACAATGCGCATGCACGGTACAACATAGCAGCACAATGCGCATGCACGGTACAACATAACAGCACAATGCGCATGCACGTTACAACATAACCACGCAATGTGCAAGCAGGGTACAACATAGCACAATGCGCATGCACGGGACAACATAGCAGCACAATGCGCATGCACGACAACATAGCAGCACATGCACGGCAGAACATAGCAGCACAATGCGCATGCACGGCACAACATAGCAGCACAATGCGCATGCACGGCACAACATAGCTGCTCAATGCGCAAACACAACATAGCCGCGCAATGAGCATTCCACACCACACTGACGAGTCTGCTGTGGCTATGGTGTACCGTGCATACGCATTGTGTGGCTATGAAGCTGCACAGCTGATTTCACTTCACCGGCAGTTACATATATGCACCGGAAGTGATGCAGGTCTCGCGTCGCCATGAGTTCGATCAAATGATGGAACATCAGTACATAGATCAAACCGTTTTTATACACTGAGATTATCATAGAATTGTTTAATTAACAAAGTGCATAAAATAATATATTTGTGCTTTTGTTACTATCAGGAAAACAAAACCCCCTCGGTTTGGCAGTTTTTGACGCCTTTCGTCAGGTGCAACATGTAATCTTCCGTTTGCCTGTGTGAAAACGACCGTTTAGGATTAAATTGCAGAATGAAAACCAAAATCCAGGCCTTCTGGCCGCGCACCGAGAGGAACATTTACTAATGTGTTTATTATCTTTTCTGCAGCGCTTTACGATATGACGCGGCGGAATAAAACCTAAACAACTCATTTTGAAAAGAGTGTAAGCTCTGATGTGAAAGTAACTCTCTAGTATTATTATTTATTTTTATAGCGCCATCATATTCCGCAGCGCTGAACAATTGGCACAATATAAACAGGGTTACAATACATTGAACAACAATTGACAAACCAGTACAGGAGGAAACGAGGGCCCTATTCCCGTGGGAACTTAGTAACGCCACCAAAATCGTTAACGTCTATAGAGTAGCAAGGTTTACCGATACCCCGGGTTACGTTTACACCTGCAGAACACAACTTGTGGTGTGGAGGACCCTGCTCAGGAGCTTGCAATCTAGCGATGGAGGGTCTTGTTTTGTAGTTTTTTCTTTGGGGGGGTTGAGTTTTGTAGTGAAGATGATGATTTAGAGATCTGCTTTTTTTTTAAAAAAAAAAATATATTTTTTAACATTTCCATTACTGTGTGCATTCAGGGGCAAAACCGCGATGCCAAACCGAGCAGCTGCTGCATGTCCTAGCACGTAGCCCGACGTCATGGCTTTCTACTGGGCACAACCGGACGGTTTAACGTCAGACGCAAGACCTGCCAAATGAAGAGGCACCGTAGCACAACTTTCACCTGCGACCGGCTTCAAATCAACGTCCCTGTTTGCAGAATAAACATTAGCTGGAGAGCTCCCCCCCCCCCCCCACGAATGTACTGACTTTGTGCCTCTGCAAGCGCACACGCGAAGGTTACCAAAGGCACGCTCCGTGATTGAACGCGTGTGAGACCGTGAGATCATGTCTGCTCCCGTCACAGGTATCCAGGCTTTGTCCTCCTAAAAGAATAATTTCTAAACGAAGAACCTCGCACACGGAACCCGACGTGTAAGGCACAGGTGATTTTGGTGGGACGCGCGTCCTTTACGGTGCTAATGTCTGACTGAAGTACAGGTGATAAATCTTACCCGATCACTGGAGCATTTCTATTGTAAGGGCTGATTGTCGCCGTAACACCCCTCTGTCCCTGACAATCCTATATGCTTAATCCTCTGTATGCATTGGGGGGGGGGCAGCTCTGCATTTTCAGGTTTTTGTCCCCTGGAATGATACAATATGCTCATCCCTTTCAAAGAGGAATCTGAGGCTGTTATCTCTAAATCTGCTCTTTTCGACCCGTTTGGCCATTGGGCTGTTGTGTAATATAAAGCATTGGATGGTGATATTTAGCATATTGCTAAGAGCTGTGTTAACCCCTTCCCTACCTCAATCATGTATACACAATCAGCCTGTGATCCGGTTAACACTATCTGGGGCTGCGCTGTATGATTGCAAATTACATTTGTTTGTTGCAAACTCCTTTTGTTTGCTTTTGGGCTGCAGAAGGTGCCCCCAAACCTTTAGCCTAGTGGGCATAATGCCCGGGGTGCTAAAACTTAAAACTCAGCTGAGAATGTCCTGACCTATCGGGCTTTCCGCAACCGAGCTGCAGTTCCACCTGCAGTAAATCCTTTTGGCCAGCAGATGGCGACATCCGCCTGTCAAATAGGTTATTACAGTAAGGAATATTTCTTACTGTATAATAAATAATTTTCTCAACAACAAATAAAAGACACTGGTTCTTGACGGTGGATTTTTGGTATATCGCTTGGTAGTGCAAGGGTTAAAGATGAAATCCTGAAGACCTGCAGGATTCTGGCCCTTGATACACGTCTCGAGCCTAACGTGTGCTTATCCTCCTGCCCTATGTAGACTTGCTCCAGTACAGCTAACACTGCCATTAGTCTTACTGCATTGATTCATCTGGAAAAAGAAATGCGTGATTGCAGATTTTTTTGTAGCAGAGATTGCTTGACTTTGCATCTGTCATATATTATGTCACGAGCGGCTGAGAGTTACATGACGTCTGATCCACAACTGATGCATCGCCCGTCACTAGCCGCTCCAGGCCTGTCGTAACAATAACCCGAGACTCCGTTCCCCAGATATTACATTTTAATATAAGATATGGGATGTTGTTTTCTAACACTATTCATGTAGTTTCGTCATTCTTTAACCGCGTCCGCCTGTCACTCTCCGGTTGTCATATGACTCCAGCAAGCCATGCAGCATCGAGCTTCGGAGATGATTTTAACCCTTTAAGCCAGTGCTTCCCAACCCTTGTCCTCAAGTCCCCCTAACAGGTCAGGTTTGCAGGATATGTCATGCACAGCACAGGTGATATGATTCGCTGCTCAGTGATTGCAGGATTCAGTCTGCTTTTCTGCAAGGTGATCCTTAAAAAACGTTTTTTTTTTTTTTTTTTTTAACCATTTAAGAACTGTAGGAAATGTGTTTCAATGTTTGGTCAGCGCATAAAAAAAGTATTATAAAATAAGAGAAGCAAACACGGTAACCCTGAATTCCATTAAAAAAAAAAAAACAGATACAAACGGGTGCGTTCAGGATCGGTATCAGACGCGGCCGAAAAAAGTCCAGGGAGGTGCAGCACCAATAAAACATCCCAATCCCTGATGACCAGGGTTGGGAAGCACTGCTTTAACCCCTTAAGGACCAAGGGTCTTTAAAGTCAATGCATTTTTGACGTAACCATTACAACATTGGTCTTTAAGGGGTTAAACAGGGAGGAGACTGGGCATTCGAGAGACGCCGTCGTTCTGTTCCTCGTCCACCGTTCCTATTTTCCTAAACCAGATACAGCAGGGATCTCAAACTACAACTCCCATGATTCTCTGGCCATCCATTGTAGGCATTCAACATCTTGGGGGGGCGGGCAGAGTTTGAGATCCCTGATATATACAGCGTTACACTCAGTGTTCATCCAGCCCGTTCGTTTGATATTTCCTTTGATTTCATTGCTTCTGCGCCTCCCTGGACTTTATCGGCCGCGCCGGATACTGATCCTGTGCGCAGACGTCCGTATCGGGGTTTTTAATGGGATTCGGGGTAGCCGTGTTTGGTTCTCTTATTTTATAAAAAAAATTATGCTGCGACCAAACATTGAGACCGGTAAATTTCCTCCAGTCCCTGATGGTAAAAAAGGAAAATAAAATAAAAAATTAAATATAGACTAATAATTAATTCCATCTTTAATTTGGAAAGCACTGGGTCACTGCGACTCTCCAGAGCTTGAACATTCGTTATTCTACTTTTGTAAATCATCTGATACGAGGCGTTTTGCAACTCGCAGCCCTTCAGAATCTGATCCTGGCGGCTGTGTGTGCTGGGAGTTGCAGTCCGTCCGATCGGCGGTGGATTAAGCAGGTTTAACGCAGCTGTTCGGTCGGGGCTGTCTGAGGATTATAAAGGTTGTAGTGATTGCACTTCAAGTCTGCATCATCTGGGTATAAAATCTCGGTGACACCCCAGCAGGATGGATTGTAGCAAAGTTCAATGTGAATAGAAGAATCCTGTGTGGCTGAGAGCAATGGGAGTTTAAAGACAACTGGAGGGCAGCAGAAGCTTGCTGATTCTTTTACAACCCCCCCCCCCCGCACATTCCTTACAGGTAACATTGTATTTATATAGGATTATGCTGTATCATCTCTAGTAGCACAGAACAATCGCATCGCAGTCTCACTGCCTGTAAACTCATGTAAAATTACATATATTCTGTTTTAAAGCTGCAGGAAATATCGTATTTTATGCCTAAATGTTAAAATAAATCTCTTTGCTGTTCCTGATGATAAACAGACACCGCGCCGGCAGCTGCTATCGTCTTCTTTTAATTTATAATAACCAAATAAATTATGAATGTAAAAGTTTATTTTGTTGTTTTTGCATTATTTAAAAAATATATTATTACTGTTTTTGCATCCACTTCTCGTGCTGCTGCTGTTGGATTTCTCCTTCGCTGCACAGCCGACGTTCAACATACTTTATGATTTTTTTTTTTTTTTACCTTTTCATCATTGTTCGGTCACTCGGTGACTTCACTGCTGCTCAGTGAATAACCCTTTAGGCTAGGGCCAAACGAACGCATTTTTCGCATCGACCGTCAAAAAGTGCGTCCGAATGCATTGAGGTATTTTTTTTGTACGGTGGACGCGAAAGCGGTCAAACGATGCGCGTTTTCGTGTGTGTTTTTTTTTACAGATCATCAATAAAACACTTTTTGCGTCTGGACGTTATGTTGGCCGGACATGCGCAGCGTCTGATGTCTCCTAATCACGCGCACACGCCGCTATGCGGGCACAGCACACTCTATACGTCAGTACTAGCGGTTCTGAGTTCTCGAAAAAATGCGTTAGTTTGCTGCTTGCGTTACGCGGACGGACTGTCCTGCAGCAGTACTTCGTATATTGTCCGTCATTGCCCGTCATTTGCTGCTACTACGGCCGTGATTAAAGGGATACTCTAGGCAACATGACACCTAACACAATAGAAAAGATGGTAAGCGCCCAAAATATGTGCCACCACCCAATGCCCAGCTGAACCAGATGACCAGTGGTTTTCCCCAAACCAGAGTAGACAATGGAAATGGATACGTATCTGGTCAGCACGAAATGAACGCAAGGGATATCAGGCGGCTCTCGTAATAACGTCCTCAATATGGATGTATGATGTATGGGGCACAAAAAGACAAAAAGTACATTGGTGCAGTATGTCTATTACAGAGTATATATCTTATGTTAGGGTCGTAGGTTCATTCACAAAGCAAGAGCCCCAACACTGGCTCTGAGTGGATATACGCCTGCGGGTTGTTTTCTGAAGTGTTCTCAGGTAACCCACTCCTTAGCATCGAGGGTTCTTCACCGTTGATCAATAGGGGGATACAAAACAGAAATAATCCCTCTGTGTGTATCTGGCGTTTACAGGTCTAATATAAATCTCATTACAAATGACAACTCACATTTGTTGGAGCTTGTTCAAGCTCAAGATAGACGCCCAACAAATGTGAGTTGTCATTTGTTATGAGATTTATATTATGAGATTTATACAAGCCGGCGCAGCTTGCCAACCAGTAATGATCCCTCTCCTTGATAGCACGAATCCTGGGGTCCTTTAGCAGGCTTTGCAGGATAAGGGAGCCCATGCAGCGTAGGTTGGAGGTGGCATTAGCTTCCGAGTCTTCCTGGTCAATGAGGATGACCCCATCATGCACTTCCTCCCAGCCACGTACTAGTCCTTGTGTTTCTGGGCACACAAAACCCTCCCTTGAGGAATCCCCACCTTCAATGCCCCCACTACTTAAATATTCCTCCTCATCCTCCTGTCTGATCTGAGGACCCGCAGGAATGCTGTCTGCGTAAAGACTGGGGCCTTGAGAGTTAGGGAAGGCCTCCTCTTCCTCCCGCTGCTCTGCCTCTAGAGCCACATCTATAATTCCCCGCAGAGTGTGCTCCAGCAGGAACACTAAAGGAATTGTGTCACTGATGCATGCACTGTCCCTGCTGACCATCCTCGTTGCCCCCTCAAATGGTGACCGTACAGTGCATGCATCCTTGATTATCAGCCACTGCGGGGGGAAACAAGTTGACCTGAACCTGTCCTTGTGCCATACTCACACAGGTACTCACTGATGGCCCTCTGCTGCTTGTGCAGATGCTGCAGCATTGCTAATGTCGAGTTCCACCTGGTGGGCATGTAACAGATCAGACGATTTGTGGGAAAGTGGAATTCTCTTTGAATTTCTGCCAGGCGAACACTTGCTGGGAATGACCATCTGCAGTGGCTGCAGACTTTTCTGGCCTGGCTGAGAAGCTCTGCCAGCCCTGGGTACCTGGTTAGGAAACGCTGTACCACCAGATTTAGGACGTGTGCTAGGCATGGTACATGCGTCCACTTACCCTGACGTTGGGCGGAGAGAAGGTTGCTGCCATTATCACAGACTACCATTCCCAGCTGAAGCTGGCGTGGTGTAAAACATCTCTGCCCCTGCAGAGCTGACAGAATTTCTGGCCCGGTGTGGCTCTTGTCCCCTAAACAAACCAGCTCAAGCACAGTATGGCATCTTTTTGCTTGAGCCATTGCGTAACACCTGCCACGCGTCGGTTTAACTGCCACTTCGCCAGAGACCGAGAAGGAGGAGGAGGAGGAAGAGGTGGTGGAGCAGACAGACCTCACACAAGCAGCTTTCTGGAGGCGTGATGGATGAACAAGCTCCAGCACAGAGCCCTGTCCTGGATCCCTCCCAGCTGCAATCAGAGTTACCTAGTGTGCCATGAAGGAAATGTAACGGCCCTGTCCATGCTTGCTGGACCACGTGTCTAAAGTCATGTGCACCTTGCTGCTGACTGCCTTTCCCAATGACTCCATAACATTGTATTCCACGTGCTGGTATAGTGCTGGAATGGCCATCCGTGAAAAGAAATGGCGTTTTGGAACCTGCCACTGTGGTACAGCACATTCAGCAAATTCACATAAGGAAGCAGAGTCCACCAGCTGGAAAGGCAGCAGCTGTAATGCGATTAATTTTGCGAAGCTGGCATTTAGATGCTGTGTTTGGGGATGGTTGGGACTATATTTTTTATTACGCTGCAGCAGCTGGGGCAACGTAATCTGACTGCGTAAATCTTCAGCTGGTGGGATGCTGTCATATTCTGAGGAAGGACCTGATACACCCATTACTGTAGCATCATCCCTGTCAGTGGAGGTTGTAGGCAATGACATGGCAGGACATAGTAGACACTTGTAGACATTACAAGTAGCAACAGTGCGGTCTGCTGCAGATTTCTTAAAGAACTCCCAGACAGCAGACTTCCTGTACATGTGCTATGAGACAACAGGGCTCTGCACCTGAGCAGCTGTGACTTCTGATGCCTTGGACTGGCTACGGTTGGTCATAGAGGACGTTGTGCCTCGTGTTTGTTGTGCCTCCTCACTTGACTCCTCTGTTCGATCAGGCACCCAGGTGGAGTCAGTGACCTCATCATCGTCATCACCCCCTATCTCCTCGTCACTGGAGCCAACCTCACAATATGCTGCAGCTGCTGAGGGAACATGAGTGCCAGTTATTTGTGTGTCACTGGCATCCCCTTCCTTTAGGTTGATTATACTCCCTTCCTCAACCTCAGCGATTGAATCAGAGCACTGTAGTTGCTGCACATCCTCAAGCAGCATGTCACTGTCCTTGTAGTCAAACAATTCAGCTGACTCCTCTGTGTATGTTCGTGAGGCTGCAGAAGGAGTAGCTGTGGACATGGAGGCTGCATTAGATGCTTTGGCAGCTGAGGTGGACTGTAAAGCACTACAAGCCTGGCTGGCAGAGGACTCGGAGGATGAGGATGGCCTGGTTAGCCAATCCACCAAATCCTTTGTATGTTGCTGCTGCTTAAGACGGCCAGCACCAGTTAGAAAGGACAAGCGTGCCCCTGCAGAGGATGCACCACGTCCACGACGACCAGAGGCACAGCCTCCCGACACAGAGGCTTCTTGCCCTCTTATCTGTGTCTGGGAGCGTCTGCCTGTCCTTTTTGGTCTTTCTGACCTGGTGAGTGATATATAGATTAAAGATATACAGAACTCTGATTCAACTCTGTTATAAAAATTGGAGATATGCAGAACTCTGATTCAACGGTGTTATCTAGATTAAAGATTTCCAGAACTCTCGTATAACTCAGTGAGACACCCTGATAGCTGGCAGCCAGTGACAAAGCACAAATTACAATTCCCTGGAACCTCCTTTAAATAAGTGAGACCCCCTGATGGGTGGCAGTGACAAGACACAAATTACAATTCCCAGGAACCTCCTATAAATCGGTGAGACCCCCTGATGGGTGGCAGTGACAAGACACAGATTACAATTCCCAGATATCTGCTAGAAGTGAGACACCCCCCCCACAATAGCTGCTGGCAGTGAGAACACACAGATTACAACAATTCCCAGATATCTTGTAGAAGTGAGACCCCCAAAATAGCTGCTGGCAGTGAGAACACAGATTACAACAATTCCCAGATAATTTGTAGAAGGGCGACCACCACAATAGCTGCTGGCCATGAGAACACACAGATTACAACAATTCCCAGATAATTTGTAGAAGAAGTGAGACCCCCACAATAGCTGCTGGCAGTGAGAACATAAACTAACAGAACAATCTCCTCTCAAAAAACACGTGCTGGGGGCTGTGTGAAGCCTTATATAGTGTGCTGCGGGACTTAGCTCTGTGAGCCCGTGATTGGGCAAAATTTGCCCAATCAGGACTCTGAGCCGTGATTGTCATTGTCTTGCACCTGACCTGTGGTCAGGTGCAAGGCTGTAGCCAATTACAAGCTTCAGGCCAGTGGAAAAGTGCATTAAGGTCCATTGTGGGCGAACACGCGGAAATGTTCAGAGTTCGCGAACGGCCGATGTTCGATGCTAACTCCGAACCGATCGAACCGAACAGCTCATCCCTAATATAGAGGAAAATATCACACGATGGATGCGACCAGTGACACATACAGTGGCAAGAAAAAGTATGTGAACCCTTTGGGATTACGTGAAGTTTTGCATGAATTGGTCATAGATGAAGATCAGAGCACATTTTAAGTCACAACAATTTGAAAAACACAGTCTGCTTAAAATAATACAACACAAACATATGTTTTCATGTGTTTATTGAACATAACATGTAAACATTCACAGTGCAGGGTGGGAAAAGTATGTGAACCCCTAGCCTAATGACTTCTCCAAGAGCTAATTGGAGCCAGGAGTGAGCCAACCTTGAGTCCAATCAGTGTGATATTATTGGATGTGTTGCTGAAAGCTGTCATGCCCTTTAAAAACACATACCAGTTTTGGGCTTACTGGTTTCAAGAAGCACTGCCTGATGTGAACCATGCCTCGCAGAAAAAAGCTCTCAGACCTACGATCAAGAATTGTTGCCTTGCATGATGCTGGAAAGGGTTCCAAAAGTATCTCCAAAAGCCTTGATGTTCATGTGTCCACGGTAAAACAGACTGTCTACAAATGGAGAAAGTTCAGCACTGTTGCTACTCTCCCTACTCTCCCTGTAAAGATGACTGCAAGAGCACAGCGCAGAATACTTAATGAGGTAAAGAAGAATCCTAGAGTGTCAGCTAAAGACTTACAGAAATCTCTGACACATGCTAACATTTTTGTTGACACATCTACAATAAGGAAAACATTAAACAAGAATGGAGTACATGGGAGGACACCACGGAGGAAGCCATTGCTGTCCAAAAAGAATATTGCAGCACGATTGAAGTTTGCAAAAGAGCACCTGGATGTTCCACAGCACTACTGGCAAAATATTCTGTGGACAGATGAAACCAAAATTGAGTTGTTTGGAAAAAACACACAACACTATGTGTGGAGAAAAAAAGGCACAGTACACCAACATCTAAACCTCGTCCTCACTGTAAAACATGGCGGAGGGAGCATCATGGTTTGGGGCTGCTTTGCTGCCTCAGGGCCTGGACGGATTGTTGACATTGATGGAAAAATGAATTCCAGAGTTTATAAAGACATTTTGCAGGAAAACGTAAGACCATCTGTCCACCAACTGAAGCTCCGCAGAGGATGGGTGATGCAACAGGACAATGACCCAACGCATACAAGTAATTCAACAAAAGAATGGCTTCAACAAAACATAATACGCCTTCTGGAGTGGCCCAGTCAGAGTCCTGACCTCAACCCGATTGAAATGCTGTGGCATGACCTTAAGAGAGCGATTCACACCAGACATCCCAAGAATATTGCTACACTGAAACAGTTTTGTGAAGAGGAGTGGTCCAAAATTACATCAGATCGTTGTGCAGGTCTGATCTGCAACTACAGGAAATGTTTGGTTGAGGTTATTGCTGCCAAAGGAGGGTCAACCAGTTATTAAGTCCAAAGGTTCACATACTTTTTCCACCCTGCACTGTGAATGTTTACATGTTCTGTTCAATAAAAACATGATAATATGATATAATGTTTGTGTTGTATTATTTTAAGCAGACTGTGTTTTTCAAATTGTTGTGACTTAGATGAAGATCAGAGCACATTTTATGACCAATTCATGCAAAACTCCACGTAATCCCAAAGGGTTCACATACTTTTTCTTTCCACTGTATAGAGGAAAATATCACGCAATGGATGCACCCAGTGATGTATAGTGTGATATTTTCCTCTATACGTGTCACTGGGCGCATCCATTGTGTGATATTTTCCTCTATACGTGTCACTGTGTCATCCATTGTGTGATATTGTACTGTGTGCAGTACTGGAGACCGTATCTCCAGAAGGATATAGACATCTTAGAGAGAGTTCAGAGAAGGGCTACTAAAATGGTGTAAGGCTTGAAGGAGAAAAGTTACCAGGAAAGGCTTAATGATCTTAACATGTACAGCTTGGAAAAAAGACGAGACAGAGGAGATATGATAGAAACATTTAAATACGTAAAAGGAATCCACAAGGTAGAGGAAGGGAGTATATTTAAAAGGAAACAAAGTAGCAAAACAAGAGGACATAGTCTTAGATTAGAGGGGCAAAGGTTTAAAAGTAACATCAGGAAGCATTATTTTACTGAGAGGGTGGTGAAGTTGAAGTGGTAGAGGCCAAAACAGTAATTGAATTTAAGCAGGCATGGGATAGGCATAAGGCTATCCTAAACAAAAGATAAATCCAGCTAAAGTATCCATGTAATTGGGCAGACTAGATGGGCCGAAAGGTTCTTATCTGCCAACATTTTCTATGTTTCTATGTTGCTATGTGTTGTATCTTTCCATCACTTGCTCCTCACTGTGTTTGCTTTGGCCATAAAATAGAGTGAATGGGTCAGTCACCGACTCACATCATTGTATTGTGTTTGATGTATTCAAAGGACATCACCGGGGGTAGATTAGAAGATTTTTAAGCTCCCTTTTTTATCTCATTCAGCTGCCAGCTCTATCTCAGCTACCCTGGAGAACACAATATACCCCCTGGAACCTTAACAGGACTATTCATTAAAGGTGAAATTCAGGAAAATTGGCAGAAGAGAACAATCTAGATCAAATAGCCAATATGGAAAGTGAAATAAATGGGAGAATTTTGTCTGGTTTGAATGAGTTTCACCTTCAGTGAATAGACCAGTAACTGTTTTATTCTATGGTTTATCTTTTACAGTATTTAAGTAAAATTTTTGCACAGATATTGTTAAATGTTGCGTCATGGGAAAAGTCCACAAAATGGAAACGAGACAAAAAAACCTAACTTTATTTTTCCTTTCTACATGCAATTACTTCAAACAAAGAAGAAAAAAGCAGCAGCAGCGTCTGTTGTAAGTAGGGATGAGCTCTTCGGTTCGATCAGTTCAGAGTTCGCATCGAACATAGCCTGTTCGCATGTTCGCGAACTACGAACATTTCCGCGTGTTCACCCACAATGCGCCACAATGCACTTTTCCACTGGCCTGAAGCTTGTAATTGGTTACATCCTTGCACCTGACCACAGGTCAGGTGCAAGACAGGTTCAAGACTATGCCAATCACGGCTCAGAGTCCTGATTGGGCAAAGTTTGCCCAATCATGGGCTCACAGAGCGAAGTCCCGCAGCACACTATATAAGGTTTCACACAGCGCTTCAGCACGCGTTTGAGAGGAGATTTGAGAGATTGTTGTTGTGTTAGTGTGTGTTCTCACTGCCAGTCTGCCACCAGCTACTGGGGGGTCTCATTTCTACAAAATATCTGGGACTTGTTGTAATCTCTGTGTTCTCACTGCCACGCAGTATTTTGGGGGTCAGTAATTGCTACAAAATATTTGTGAATTGAGGTAATCTGTGTCTTGTCACTGCCACGCAGTATTTTGGCGGTCAGTAATTTCTACAAAATATTTGGGCATTGAGGTGATCTGTGTCTTGTGACTCACTGCCAGTGCCACGCAGTATTTTGGGGGTCAGTAATTTCTACAAAATATTGGGAATTGAGGTGATCTGTGTCTTGTCACTGCCACGCAGTGTTCTACGAAATATTGGGAATTGAGGTAATCTTTGACTTGTCACTGCCACCAGCAACTATTTTGGGGGGTCAGTAATTTCTACAAAATATTCGGGAATTTAAGTAATCTGTGTCTTCTCACTGCCACCCATCAGGGGTCTCATTGATTTATAGGAGGTTTCTGAGACTTGCAATCTGTGTCTTCTCACTGCCAGCTATCAGGGGATCCCACATACTTCTAGCAGATTTCTGCGAATTGTAATCTGTGTCTTGTCACTGGCACCCATCAGGGGGTCTCACTGACTTATTGGAGATTTGTGTATTTGTGTATTGTGACTGGCTGCCAGCTATCAGGGTGTCTCACTGAGTTATACCAGAGTTCTGGAAATCTTTAATTTTTATACCAGAGTTGAATCAGAGTTCTGTATATATTTAATCTATATATATATCACTCACCATGTCAGAAAGACCAAAAAGGACAGGCAGACGCTCCCAGACACAGATAAGAGGGCAAGCAGCCTCTGTGTCGGGAGGCTGTGTCTCTGGTCTTGGTGGACGTGGTGCATCCTCTGCAGGGGCACGCTTGTCCTTTCTAACTGGTGCTGGCCGTCTTAAGCAGCAGCAACATACAGAGGATTTGGTGGATTGGCTAACCAGGCCATCCTCCTCCGAGTCCTCTACCAGTCAGGCTTGTAGTGCTTTACAGTCCACCTCAGCTGCCAAAGCACCTAATGCAGCCTCCATGTCCACAGCTACTCCTGCCGTAGCCTCGCTATCACACACGGAGGAGTCAGCTGAATTGTTTGACTACAATGACAGTGACATGCTGCTTGAGGATGCGCAGCAAGTACAGTGCTCTGATTCAATCTCTGAGGTTAAGGAAGGGAGTATAATCAACCTAGAAGAAGGGGGTGCCAGTGATGACTCACAAATAACTGGCACTCATGTTGCCCCAGCAGCTGCAGCATACTGCCCAGTTGGCTCCAGTAATGAGGAGATAGGGGGTGATGATGACAATGATGATGAGGTCACTGACTCCACCTGGGTGCCTGAACGAACAGAGGAGTCAAGTGAGGAGGAGGAGGCACAACAAACACGAGGCACAACATCCTCTATGACCAACCGTAGCACTAGCCAGTCCAAGGCATCAGATGTCAGAGCTGCTCCGGTGCAGAGCTCTCTTGTCTCAAAGCACACATCCAGGAACTCTGCTGTCTGGGAGTTCTTTAGGAAATGTGCAGCAGACCCCACCGTTGCTATTTGTAATCTATGTCAGATGAGGCTCAAGCGTGGGAAAGACACCGGACGCTTGGGTACCACGTGCTTGAGGCGACATATGACCACTTGCCACACATTCTGTTGGCGCAAAACTTTGCGTAGGTCCTCCTCATCTGTCTCTACCCCCATTGTATGTCCTGCCATGTCATTGCCTACAACCTCCACTGACAGGGATGATGCTACAGTAATGGATGTACCAGGTCCTTCCTCACAATGTGACAGCATCCCATCAGCTGAAGATTTACGCAGTCAGATTACGTTGCCCCAGCTGCTGCAGCGTAAGAAAAAATATAGTCCCAACCATCCCCAAGCACAGCGTCTAAATGCCAGCTTAGCAAAATTACTCGCATTGCAGCTGCTGCCTTTCCAGCTGGTGGACTCTGCTCTCTTCCGTGAATTTGCTGAATGTGCTGTACCACAGTGGCATGTTCCAAAACACCATCACTTTTCATGGAAGGCCATTCCAGCACTATATCAGCACGTGGAAGACAATGTCATCGAGTCATTGGGAAAGGCAGTCAGCAGCAAGGTGCATGTGACTTTAGACACGTGGTCCAGCAAGCATGGACAGGGTCGTTACATTTCCTTCATGGCACACTGGGTAACTCTGCAGCTGGGAGGGATCCAAGACGGGGCTCTGTGCTGGAGCATGTTCATCCACCACGCCGCCAGAAATCTGCTTGTATGAGGTCTGTCTGCTCCACCACCACCACCTCTCCCTCTTCCTCCTCCTCCTCCTTCTGTGTCTCTGGCGAAGTGGCAGTTAAACCGACGCGTGACAGGGGTACGCTATGGCTCAAGCAAAAAGATGTCATACTGTGCTTGAGCTGGTTTGTTTAGGGGACAGGAGCCACACCGGGCCAGAAATTCTGTCAGCTCTGCAGGGGCAGGTGCAGAGATGGTTAACACCACGCCAGGTTCAGCTGGGAATGGTCGTCTGTGATAATGGCAGCTACCTTCTCTCCTCCCTGCACCTGGGTAAGCTGACGCATGTACCATGCCTAGCACACATCCTAAATCTGGTGGTACAGTGTTTCCTAACCAGGTACCCAGGGCTGGCAGAGCTTCTCAGCCAGGCCGTAAAAGTCTGCAGCCACTTCAGACGGTCATTCCCAGCAAGCGTTCGCCTGGCAGAAATTCTAAGAGAATTCCACCTTCCCACAAACCGTCTGATCTGTGACATGCCCACCAGGTGGAACTCGACATTAGCAATGCTGCAGCGTCTGCACAAGCAGCAGTGGGCCATCAACGAGTACCTGTGTGAGTATGGCACAGGGACAGGTTCAGGTCAACTTGTTTTTTTCTCCCCCCCCGCAGTGGCTGATGATCAAGGATGCATGCACTGTACTGTCACCATTTGAGGAGGCAACGACGATGGTGAGAAGGGACAGTGCATGCATCAGTGACACAATTCCTTTAGTGTTCCTGCTGGAGCACACTCTGCAGGGAATTATAGATGTGGCTCTAGAGGCAGAGCAGCGGGAGGAAGAGGAGGCCTTCCCTAGCTCTAAAGGCCCCAGTCTTTCCACAGACAGCATTCCATTGGGTCCTCAGATCAGACAGGAGGAGTATGAGGAGGAGGAATATTTAAGTAGTGGGGGCATTGAAGGTGGGGATTCCTCAAGGGAGGGTTTTGTGTGCCCAGAAACACAAGGACTAGTACGTGGCTGGGAGGAGGAAGTGCACAATGGGGTCATCCTCATTGACCAGGAAGACTCAGAAGCTAATGCCACCTCCAACCTACGCTGCATGGGCTCCCTTATTATGCAAGGCCTGCTAAAGGACCCCAGGATTCGTGCTATCAAGGAGAGGGATCACTACTGGTTGGCAACCCTTCTTGATCCACGATACAAGGGTAAAGTTGCAGAGCTCCTCCTGCCCGCAAAGAGGGAGCACAGGATGAAAAAACTTGAAGACGCTCTATAGCGACACTTGTGTAACACCTTCTTAGGTGCTTCTTAGGCTGCGGATGATCAGAGGAATAGTGGTGAAGGCCGGGGCCGCTTGACTGATGCCTTTTTACATTTTTTTAGTCCACGACGCCCAGGGACGTCAAATGTAGGCACCCATTGCCAGCGTCTTCACCATATGGTGCAGGACTACCTAGGGGCAAGGGCAGACCTGGATACCTTTCCAGCAGATGATCCACTGGCTTACTGGGTGTTGAGATTGGATCACTGGCCAGAACTTAGCCAACATGCTATGCAGCTACTAGGTTGCCCTTCATCTAGCGTGCTTTCTGAATTGACGTTCAGTGCTGCTGGAGGTTTTGTCACAGACAAAAGAGTGCGTCTGTCCACCGACTCTGTAGACCGGCTGACATTTATAAAAATGAATCAGACCTGGATCAGCAGCTATCAATCCCCTGATGCTGATGTAACGGAACAGATCGGGGATGTCTTCTGCATTCACAAAACCTCCAGCACTGAACTCTTCCACAATACCACAAAAGGGTTACGGTGTGAAGGCACTTGCTGCCATGAAAGGCACAATATTTGGCTGCACTGACGGCTGTGCCAGATTTATATCATTTTAATTTTTTGAACCGCATGGTCCACCCCTGCACTCTTCCACAATACCACAGAGGGGTTACTTTATGAATGCACTTGCTGGCCTGGCACCAAAAGCACAATATCTGGGTGCACTGACGCCTTTACCAGATTCATTTCTTTTTAATATAGGACTGCATGGTCCACCCCTGCACTCCACCCCTGCACTCTTCCACAATACCACAGAGGGGTTACTGTACGATGGCACTTGCTGGCCTGGCACCAAAGGCACAATATCTGGGTGCACTGACGCCTTTACCAGATTCATATCTTTTTAATATAGGACCGTATGGTCCACCCCTGCACTCTTCCACAATACCACAGAGGGGTTACTGTATGATGGCACTTGCTGGCCTGGCACCAAAAGCACAATATCTGGGTGCACTGACGCCTTTATCAGATTCATATCTTTTTATTATAGGACCGCATGGTCCATCCCTGCACTCCACCCCTGCACTCTTCCACAATACCACAGAGGGGTTACTGTATGAATGCACTTGCTGGCCTGGCACCAAAGGCACAAAATTTGGGTGCACTGCCACTGACGCTTGTACCAGATTCATATCCTCAGAGGGGTTACTGTGTGACGGCACTGTTGCCGACGCTAAAGGCCCAATTTTAAAGCACCTATTGTTACTTTCATCCAAAGCCTGCATAAGTTTCACCATAATTTAGCCAAAAAATCACTAAACTTTTTCTGCGTGTCCTAAAAGGTCTCCTCTTTTAATACAGACTGCCGCCCCAAGCAGTTGTTTATAAATAGATTACATAGTTACATAGTTATATAGGCTGAAAAAAGACATGCGTCCATCGGGTTCAGCCTCTCCCACATAACCTACTGCTGTTGATCCAAAAGAAGGCAAAAAACCCAGTCTGAATGCTTGCCAATATGCAACATACTGGGAAAAAATTCCTTCTTGACCCCAGAATGGCAGTCAGATTTCTCCTTGGATCAAGAAGCTTTTACCCACGTATTAAATATTATAA
Source organism: Leptobrachium leishanense (assembly GCA_009667805.1). Lineage (NCBI taxonomy): Eukaryota > Metazoa > Chordata > Amphibia > Anura > Megophryidae > Leptobrachium > Leptobrachium leishanense. The sequence goes on from CM019069.1 coordinate 18,225,918, forward strand.
CCCTTAATATTCTGTGTCTGCAGGAAGTCATCCAGTCGTTTTTTAAAAGTCAGTACAGACTCTGACCCAACCACCTCAACAGGCAGAGAATTCCACAGCTTTATTGTTCTAACCGTAAAATAACCTTCCTATGCTTTAAGCTAAATTTTCTTTCTTCCAGTCTAAGGCTAGGGTCAGAGTGGGGCAGTCGGAACGCGCGTGCAGGCGCACTAAATCACGGCGGCAGTTTAGCAGCACATAACGGCCAATGACGGCCAATATACGCAGTACGTGCGTACGAAAGTGCGCCGACACCACGCAACCAGCAAATGAACGCATTTTTATCAGAACGTGAAACCGCTGCTACTGACGTACAGAGTGCGCTGCGGCCGCATAGCAGCGTGTGTGCGTGATTAGGAGATGTCAGACGCTGCTAGTGTGCGGCCAACATAACGTTCAAACAGCCGGATTTCCCTAGACTTCTTTTCACCCCATCGTCATGAAATACGTCCAGAATTGCGCATCGTCTGACCACTTAAGCGTATTCCGTGAAAAAATGCGTGCGCACGCATCGACGTACTTTTGACGGTGGCTGCAGAAAATGCGCTCATCTGTCCCTAGCCTAAATGGATGACCCCTTGCTATGTATAGTCCTGTTAATGAATAGGTTATCAGACAATGGTTGATAATGGCCCCGTATATATTTTTATAAGGTTATCAGATCCCCTCTAAGGCGCCTTTTCTCTAAACTAAACAGGTTTAAGCTTGTTAGTCTTTCCTCATAACTTAACCCTTCCATCCCCCTTATTATTTAGTTGCCCGTCTCTGCACTTTTTCTAGCGATATAATATTTTTTAAGACAGGTGCCCAAAATTGCACGGCATATTCAAGGTGCGGCCTGACCATTGATTAAAGGACAACAGTTTACCGTCATTTGAAACGTCATTTTTTTTTTAAATGTTTCTATGCATCCTAGAAATCCGCCACTTCACGGGCAGGTTATGGGGACCTCCTAGGCACGATATTTGAAGGAATTTTTCGTTTTTATTTTTAACCCTTATTTCATGGAAAACTCACTGTCCCTTTAAAAATGTTTTTTTTTAAAACTTTTTGTCCTTGTTTCCTGTCCCCCAGGGCACTACCCGGACCCCCATACACCTTTTATGGAAAATATTTAGAATATATGCCCTCTTGGAGGGCACTCTAAAAATCTAATTTTGAGTCCCATTAACTTGTATTGAGTTCGAGTTCGAATGTGAACCGAACTCGGGTGTTCGGCTCATCCCTAATCCAGACATAGGTTTCGGGGGGGCATTCTACCTGTTTTGGCCAAGAGCTGGTGTTGGGTTCGCAGTGAAAGGGAGATATATTTGCCCCCAGCTCACATGGATATATTATATTGCCCTTGCCCCCAGCTCACATGGGTATATATTGCCCCCAGGCAGCTCACATGGGTATATTTGCCCCAGTTCACATGGATATATTGCCCCCAGCTCACATGGATATATATTGCCCCAGCTCACATGGATATATTGACCCCAGCTCACATGGGTATATTTGCCCCCAGTTCACATGGATATATTTCCCCCAGTTCACATGGATATATATTGCCCCAGCTCACATGGATATATTTGCCCCAGCTCACATGGGTATATTTGCCCCAGTTCACATGGATATATTGCCCCCAGCTCACATGAATATATTTGCCCCCAGTTCACATGGATATCATGGATGTCTGCAAGGCCCCCCAACCCAGAACCAGGGTTGCCTGTCTGCTCTGCCCAGACAACTGTGTGTGCAGCCTGCTCAAGTGTTTATTACTCACAGCAGGCTGCACCTGAGTTCCGGTCAGTGTGGGGGTGGTCTGTGTGGATCTTGTGATGTCACCTCACTCCTCCTCCAATCCACCACGTGCTCCTACTTACTTTAGACGCTGGGAGAGGCTGCCTGGGCTGAGATGCAGGGGCTGCTGCTGCTGCTGTGGCCACTGGATGGAATGCTGGACACAGCAAATAAAGGGGATGATTGTCAAATCTTTATTAAGTTTGATGCCCCCTGGTCTGAGGCCTAGTTTTTCTGCCTGGGGAGGAGGAACACAATGATTAATAGTAATCTGGTTGGGATGAGGGCCCTGCTCAAGAGTTTACAATCTAAAAGAAGAGGGGACCCTGCACCAGAGCTTACAATCTAAAAGAAGAGGGGACCCTGCACCAGAGCTTACAATCTAAAAGAAGAGGGGACCCTGCTACAGAGCTTACAATCTAAAAGAAGAGGTGACCCTGCTCCAGAGCTTACAATCTAAATGAAGAGGGGACCCTGCTCCAGAGTTTACAATCTAACAGGAGAGGTGACCCTGTCCCAGAGCTTACAATCTAGCAGGAGTGGGGACCCTGCTCCAGAGCTTACAATCTAAGAGGAGAGAGGACCCTGCCCCAGAGCTTACAATCTAAGAGGAGAGGGGAACCTGCTCCAGAGTTTACAATCTAAGAGGAGAAGGGAAGCAAAAATACATAGGGTGATACCCCTTGAGCCAGTTATGTATAAAATACAAAAAATGGCCACTCACAGGCTGTCAATATTGTATAGGCACATCACAGGTTCTTTTGATTTCCAGAAAACTTGTATTAGCGTGGACGGGAGCCTAGTGGGTATCAGGCTCACTTCTGTTGGCATTTATGTCCCTTAAAGGTAGCCAAAATCCCTTCTTTAATCGCCTCCTCTCTCCTTGTCTGCTGTGGTCCTCCTGTATGGTGCTGGTCTGCCCGGTGTAGATGGAGAAACAGAGCCTCAGTGTGGAGCCCACTTGGTGCAATAAGACAGGATGCAGGAGTATAAAATAAAGGGATTTATTAATAAAATAAGTTTAACAATATAAACAAATTGTATATGGGGATATCCAGGACGCATTTCGCCAGTAAATGGCCTCTTCAGCTGGATTTTTTTTATATTGTTAAACTTATCTATAACTATAAAATCGTTTTTCCGTCGCCGCGCATCCGGTTTCTGTTGGCTGCGCGCACAGCCAACAGAAACCCGATGTGTAGCATTGGACAGACGCTGGATGCGTGCGCATCCAGGAGAGGATGTAGGCCCAAGCCAAGACAGGGACTCGCCTAAGCCTGAGCATCCGGGCTCAGGCGAGCCCCCGGCTTGGCTTGGGCCTACAGGCCCAGCCGAGCCGGGGACTCGCCTAAGCCTGGAGGCCGGCCAAGCAGCCTGCGACAGCCGGGGGACAGTCACCGCTGGAGCTCACATACTCACCTACATTGGCCCTGAGCTCCAGCGGTGACTGTCCTCAGGCTGTCGCAGGCTGCTCGGCCGGCATCCAGGCTCAGGCGAGCCCCCGGCTTGGCTTGGGCCTACAGGCCCAGCCGAGCCGGGGACTCACCTAAGCCTGGAGGCCGGCCGAGCAGCCTGCGACAGCCGAAGGACGGTCACCGCTGGAGCTCAGGGCCGATGTAGGAGGATGTTGCCTACACATACTCACCTATATCGGCCCTTAGCTCCTCCAGCGCTGGCAGTCCTGCATCCTGTGTCCGCTCTGTGTTGGTCGCCGGTATGACGTCCCGAAAGCCTTTGACCCAGGGTCAAAGGCTTCTGTGACGTCATATCGGCGACCAGCACAGAGCGGGCACAGGATGCAGGATTGCCAGCGCTGGAGGAACTAAGGGCCGATGTAGGTGAGTACGTGTGGAACCGGAGCTTAGGCGAGTCCCCGGCTTGGCTTGGACCTAGAGGCCCAGCCGAGCCGGGGACTCGCCTGAGCCTGGAGGACTCCCGAGCAGGCAACTCGGCCGGCCTCCATGCTCAGGTGAGCCCCCGGCTCGGCTGGGCCTCTATGCCCAGGCCAAGCTGGGGGCTCGCCTGAGCCTGGATGCCGGCCAAGCAAGTAGCTCGGCCGGCCTCCAGGCTCAGGCGAGCGCCTGGCTTGACCTGGGCCTATAGGCTCAGGCGAGTGCCTGGCTTGGCCTGGGCCTATAGGCTCAGGCGAGCGCCTGGTTTGGCCTGGGCCTATAGCTCAGGCGAGCGCCTGGCTTGGCCTGGGCCTATAGGCTCAGGCGAGCGCCTGGCTTGGCCTGGGCCTATAGGCTCAGGCGAGCGCCTGGCTTGGCTGGGCCTATAGGCTCAGGCGAGCGCCTGGCTTGGCCTGGGCCTATAGGCCTCAGGCGAGCGCCTGGCTTGGCCTGGGCCTATAGGCTCAGGCGAGCGCCTGGCTTGGCTGGGCCTATAGGCTCAGGCGGGCGCCTGGCTTGGCCTGGGCCTATAGGCTCAGGCGAGCGCCTGGCTTGGCCTGGGCCTATAGGCTCAGGCGGGCGCCTGGCTTGGCCTGGGCCTAATAGGCTCAGGCGAGCGCCTGGCTTGGCCTGGGCCTATAGGCTCAGGCGGGCGCCTGGCTTGGCCTGGGCCTATGGCTCAGGCGAGCGCCTGGCTTGGCCTGGGCCTATAGGCTCAGGCGGGCGCCTGGCTTGGCCTGGGCCTATAGGCTCAGGCGAGCGCCTGGCTTGGCCTGGGCCTATAGGCTCAGGCGAGCGCCTGGCTTGGCCTGGGCCTATAGGCTCAGGCGAGCGCCTGGCTTGGCCTGGGCCTATAGGCTCAGGCGAGCGCCTGGCTTGGCCTGGGCCTATAGGCTCAGGCGGGCGCCTGGCTTGGCCTGGCCTATAGGCTCAGGCGGGCGCCTGGCTTGGCTGGCCTATAGGCTCAGGCGGGCGCCTGGCTTGGCCTGGGCCTATAGGCTCAGGCGAGCGCCTGGCTTGGCCTGGGCCTATAGGCTCAGGCGGGCGCCTGGCTTGGCCTGGGCCTATAGGCTCAGGCGAGCGCCTGGCTTGGCCTGGGCCTATAGGCTCAGGCGAGCGCCTGGCTTGGCCTGGGCCTATAGGCTCAGGCGAGCGCCCGGCTTGGCCTGGCCTATAGGCTCAGGCGAGCGCCTGGCTTGGCCTGGGCCTATAGGCTCAGGCGAGCGCCTGGCTTGGCCTGGGCCTATAGGCTCAGGCGAGCGCCCGGCTTGGCCTGGGCCTATAGGCTCAGGCGAGCGCCCGGCTTGGCCTGGGCCTATAGGCTCAGGCGAGCGCCCGGCTTGGCCTGGGCCTATAGGCTCAGGCGAGCGCCCGGCTTGGCCTGGGCCTATAGGCTCAGGCGAGCGCCCGGCTTGGCCTGGGCCTATAGGCTCAGGCGAGCGCCCGGCTTGGCCTGGGCCTATAGGCTCAGGCGAGCGCCTGGCTTGGCCTGGGCCTATAGGCTCAGGCGAGCCCCGGCTTGGTTGGGCCTCTAGGCCCAAGCCAAGCAGGGGGCTCGCCTAAGCTTGGATATAGAGATATATATACAGTTGTGTTCAAAATTATTCAACCCCCAATGCTGTAAAGGGTTTTAGGGAATTTAGTGTACATTTGTAATTGTATTCAGAATGAAATCCTACAAGGACTTTTTAAAGAACCATATGCAACTAAAATGACATCAATTGGTTTTGTAATACAGTAGTAAATGTTTCTTTTGTGAATTCTTCATTGACACAATTATTCAACCCCTTAAAGACTACCACTCTGAAGAACAGAGGTTCATTCAAGTGTTTTCAATCAGGTATTGAAAACACCTGTGGATGTCACGGAGCAACAATAAAGAATAATAAGCACCAATTAGGCAGCTTTAAAATGACTGTGATACTCAGCTCCTTCTAGACATTTACTGGTGTGGTTACAAACATGGTGAAGTCAAGAGAATGGTCCAGGAAGACTAGAGAAGAGGTGATTACTCTTCACAGGAAGGGCAATGGCTATAAGAAGATTGCAAAGATGTTAAACATACCAAGAGAGACCATAGGAAGCATCATTCGCAAACAAGGCAAAGGGCACTGTTGAAACGCTACCTGATCGTGGCAGAAAGAAGATGCTGACTTTGACTGCTGTGCGCTACCTGAAGCGTAGAGTGGAGAAAAGTCCCCATGTGACTGCTGAGGAACTGAGAAAAGATTTGTCAGATGTGGGTACTGAAGTTTCAGCGCAGACAATACGGCGCACACTGCGTAATGAAGGCCTCCATGCCAGAACTCCCAGGCGCACCCCCTTGCTGTCTCCAAAGAATAAGAAGAGTCGACTGCAGTATGCCAAAAGTCATGTGGACAAACCACAGAAGTTTTGGGATAGTGTTCTGTGGACTGATAAAACAAAATTCGAACTGTTTAGGCCCATGGATCAACGCTATGTTTGGAGGAGGAAGAACAAGGCCTATGAAGAAAAGAACACCTTGCCTACTGTGAAGCATGGCGGGGGGGTCAATCATGCTTTGGGGCTGTTTTGCTTCTGCAGGTACAGGGAAGCTTCAGCGTGTGCAAGGTACCATGAATTCTCTTCAGTACCAGGAGATATTGGATGACAATGTGATGCAGTCCATCACAAACCTGAGGCTTGGGAGACGTTGGACCTTTCAACAGGACAATGATCCCAAGCATACCTCCAAGTCCACTAGAGCATGGTTGCAGATTAAAGGCTGGAACATTTTGGAGTGGCCATTGCAGTCACCTGACTTAAATCCGATTGAGAACCTCTGGTGGGACTTAAAGAAAGCAGTTGCAGTGTGCAAGCCTAAGAATGTGACTGAACTGGAGGCTTTTGCCCATGACGAATGGGCGAAGATACCCGTAGATCGCTGCAAGACACTTGTGTCAAGCTATGCTTCACGTTTAAAAGCTGTTATAACTGTAAAAGGATGTTGTACTAAGTACTAAGATTGAATGTCACTTGGGGGTTGAATAAAACTGATAATGATGTGAGCACAGAAAAGACATTTGTGGTTATTTCATTATAAATGTTATGTTATATTTGTCTGACCTACACGTGCCTCTTTGATTTAATTGTAAGCAAGATGACTGAATGATCAAAATCAATGTCAAACTGGCCAAAACACTCAATTTCAGTGGGGGTTGAATAATTTTGAACACAACTGTATCTATCTCTATCACACACATATGGGGATTACAGGGTGTGTGTGTGTGTGTGTGTGTGTATATATATATATGTACCCTGTAACCCCCATATATATATATATGACTGCCCTCAGGGCAGGCTTTTATACCTAGTTTTATTAATAAATCCCATTATTTTATACTCCTGCATCCTGTCTTATTGCACCAAGTGGGCTCCACACTGAGGCTCTGTTTCTCCAGCTACACCGGGCAGACCAGCACCATACAGGAGGAGGACCACAGCAGACAAGGAGAGAGGAGGCGATTAAAGAAGGGATTTTGGCTACCTTTAAGGGCCATAAATGCCAACAGAAGTGAGCCTGATACACACTAGGCTCCCGTCCACGCTAATAAATGTTTTCTGGAAATCAAAAGAACCTGTGATGTGCCTATACAATATTGACAGCGTGTGAGTGGCCAATTTTTGTATCACCCTAGGTATTTTTGCTTCTATTTGTTACATAGATACCCTAGAAATGTGTTAAGAGGAGAGGGGACCATGCTCCAGAGTTTACAATCTAAGCAGAGAGGGGGATACAGATTGTATATCTGTATACAGAGCTGGCTCTGTCACTGTGTATACAGAGCTGTCTCTGTGTATACAGAGACGGAGGGAGGGGTGTGTGTGTATACATATATATATGTGTAGGAAGGGGCCTGGTGTGTGTGGGAGGGTCATGGTTTGTGTATACAGAGATGGCCTAGAAAATGCAACCCTCAGTTCAGACACTTACACCTTTATTCTTCTATTAGTCTTGCATCATGTTTCGCAGCCTCCGTATTACTACGCTTTATTTTATGACTGTCCCCTTCATGACATTCTCAAAAGGGCAGAATATGGATGCCATTAAAATTTTGCCCCCCCTGGAAAAATTTATGCGGACGACCATGATGGATATATTGCCCCCAGCTCACATGGATATATTGCCCCCAGCTCACATGGATATATTTGCCCCAGTTCACATGGATATATTGCCCCCAGATAACATGGATATATTGCCCCCAGCTCACATGGGTATATTTGCCCCCAGTTCTCACCTCCTCTGCTGGCCCCAGGCTCCGCCGACGTTCTTCTCCCTAGGAGTCGAGCGGCCGCTGGCATGCAGCTTGGCCGCTCGCCGGGAACCACCTGCCAGTCGCGCAGCCGCGTTCTCGCGAGATTGCATGCTGGTCAGGTGGTTCTCATCGAGCGGCCAAGCTGCATGCCAGTGGCTGCTTGCCTCCTAGGGGGACCCTGTTCTCGGGGGGGGGCAATTGCCCCATTGCACCCCCTGGATCTGCCCCTGGTTTGGGTGGTCCCAGAAGCACTTTAAGGCGCTACAATATAGAGCATAAAGCTCCATAAAGTGTGAGTGCAAGTCTGTTGTTTGGGGAGTTGTGTATATATGTTTATGTGCTTCATTGTTATACTATGTGCTATATATGTTTAGGTTTTCAAGGTATTATATGAAGGATAAACTAGGAATAATCATTCCTTTGCGCTGATATAAAGCTATGCAAAAAAGTGAAAGTAAAAGCTGGTGACCTAATGAAGCTAATTGGGATAGGTCCATGGTTAAGGAACTACGTGTTCAGGGAATTACCCAAAACAATATATATATATATATATATATATATTATATGTTCTACTGTCTGTAAACTGGAGCCTGGCTGAGATCTGTCACGTTGCTCACAGCACATTATCCTCTCGTTGAAACAATGAATCCATCTCCTTTGAGTGAGGGAGAGGATAAACAGGCAGAGGAAGCGAAACAGAGAACCCTGAGCATCCTGAACGGACGCTCTCAGGAAAAAGAGTCACGTCTTGGTGGACAATCCAGGAGACTTCACCCACCATCACCAACATTCACAGTACAAACGCATCCCTTTGATAACGGTCAGCCTGGTGCAGGATCTCATAAGCGAGCTCCAGAAAGTGACCTTCATGAGAAGCGGTTGTAACGTTGACAAGGAATGGGTCGCTTATGTCTATCGTCAGTCACACGAGCGGACGGATCATATATCTCTGTCCACCTTTTTGGGCCAAAAACAAGTTTCTAGGAGCCGAGTCTCACCCGTGGACAGTGATCCATGAAGTCTCCCACTTCTTGAGGTATGGGGACACGGTTGCAGAGACCCTGGATGGAACAAACGACAACTGTCATCAACGGACATTACCGCCCCTGTCAACGTGCGACATAGAGTCAGCGTTTGCACGCTACATGAATCACAGAGGAACGTATGTGGATGGTTCCTACAGCTGCTGCGGCGAGCGCCCCCGGGACTCTGTGTGCGTAAAATCCGAGATGGGCTGTTACCTAAGGTAATTATATGGATTGAAACACTATGGGGTCGATTCACAGCACAGGGATTTAATTCCGTTTCGGTTCTTTGTATTTCAGCAAAACCATTTCTTTGAAAATTCAGTGAATTCACTATTTGTCAAACGTTCACCGTATTTTGCCAAAATTAGAAACGCCAAAGCAGTTACCGGACATTGGCAAAAAGCGGTGGTAAGCGGCAAATTGCGCCGAAACTCTGGATAAAAGTCTGTCGGGGTTGAAACGTTGATATAATAAAAATACTTGCTTAAAATACATTGAATTTATCTCCGTGTTGCGTTGCACCATCTTCTATATAGTGATAGCAAAGGGGTTTGTGAGGGTCCTGAGGACACGCAACGGCACTAGTGGCCTGCTCTATGGTGGGGGCCGCTCAGGTCACACAAGGTTTTGGCTTGATTGTGACATTACAGGGACAACTGCTCCATATGCAAATCAGAGGCTATCACGGTGCGGTGTCATGTCGGCACCCACAAAGGTTTGGCTTTTGGAACAGTTTGTATCTCATAATCCCAAATAAAGGATACTCAACCTGTGCACATCAGGCTCTTTGAGCTCTTTGAAAGCGCATAACAATCCGGATACTATGAAATCTATCATGTTCTGACTCATCTCCTGACCATCAACCTCGCATATCAACAATGGAAACACATGTGCAATTAATCTAGACATTGGGCAGGTGGTGTAAATGTTTTGGCTGATCAGTGTGTTTGTGTTTGTGTATATTTCATAACATTCTTAAGAATTATACCCCTCTTCTCTTCTTACAACTTCTCCCATGTAAGCTACCTTCTTAATACAAACTAACCCCCCCTCCCCCCTCCCTTTTCCCGTAAATGAAAACACAACAAAGTATTGGCATTTTGTAAAGGTCACGTCTTTTATTACTTAAGGCCAAATTCTTTGCCTCTAAGGCAGAATTATTATTATCGATCCTCGTATGCCAAATACGCTACACCAGATAACACTGGCAGCCAGATAACACTGGCAACTGCAATGCACCACAAGCATTGCCCAGAAATAGCGCCCCACGTGGCTAAGCAGGATGACCACACGTCTGCTCAGTGTATTTTTATGGCAGATAGCAGGCCGAGAGGATCTGCAAACCAGGAAGGCACCTGAGCCTGGCCGTATGAAACCACAACTCACCCCGTACCCTGCAGACCCTCCCCCCACTATCGCCCTCCACGTGCCAGGCCGCCTATTTCACCGCCACCAAAAACGAGGACCCTCTTTTTACTGCTACCAATAAAAAGCCGTGACCTTTCCTCTTACCCCACAAAAGGCTCCTTATTGCGCCTTCAATGAAGAGTGTGTTCCCAGCCTTATCACTCCTTCAATGAACTCCTCACTTCTTGCTCCTATTTCGGGGTGCTCCAAAACCATTGCCAGATAACATCGGCAAATGCAATGCACCACCCATATTGCCCAGAAAAAGCGGCCCCACGTGGCTAAGTAGCGTGACCACGCGTCTACTCAGGGGTCTCTTTATATCACAAATAGCAGGCCGAGAGGATCTGCAAACCAGGAAGGCACCTGAGCTTGGCCGTACGAAACCACACTCACCCCGTACCCTGCAGACCCTCCCCCTACCATTGCATCCCCACGTTCCAGGCCGCTATTTCACCACTCACAATACCTATCTCTTCTCTAGCTGTCCCCTAAATGTAGTACCATAATATCTGGCTTACCCCTCTTTCTCCTGGATGTCTTTGCTATTTCCAATAAGCCCCCACCCCCTACCTAGCTTCCCTATCCATCTAATCCCTACTTCAATTACGCTGCACCCCGGGGTTGCTCCTCTCTTGGTGCCAGCAGCATGACTCTCCATCCAGTGCACATAGGAGTGTCCCTGGATCCGCACTCTCATTGCACGTCCTGCAAATAACCAAAATGTAAACTATTAACTGTAAGGCACACACACACACAGTGTACCCGAACTGAAAAGAAACCAAAAGAAACAAGGAAACAAATTATTATTATTAAAACAAAACAATTGTTCCCCATAAGTTTTTCCTTCATTTCTTTAATGACCTCACATATCTCCTATACACTTCCCATTTCCATCTCCCCATCTTTTTAATTCGATCCTTTGGGTCCTCCCCAAGTGGCATCCTAAGTGGACCTTTAGAGTTGATTTCCTGGAATTTTATCCATGATGCCCTATGCCATCCACCATCATGATCCCTAATTCCTGTGTCTCTCTCTCCACAGATAAGACTTTATCACCAGTATCCAGACACCACAACCCCAACTGATCCCCTGCATACTTTTGCTGGTAAGACTTTATCACCCAGTATCCAGACACCCACACCCCAACTGATCCCCTGCATACTTTTGCTGGTAAGACTTTATCACCCAGTATCCAGACACCCACACCCCAACTGATCCCCTGCATACTTTTGCTGGTAAGACTTATCACCCAGTATCCAGACACCCACACCCCAACTGATCCCCTGCATACTTTTGCTGGTAGGACCCCCATCACCCAGTATTTGCAGGCACCCACATTGTAACTTGGTCTCTTTTTTTTTTATTATTTATTTTTTGTCTCCTTTCTCCACCATTTGCTTTGCTAATTAGCATGTGAATCTCCTGCCCTATTGACACAGCCCATCCAGCATCAGGTGTTTACCTTTTAACTGCCTGAAAGCAATCAGTCTGCCCTATATAACAACTAACACTGGCTCCATTTGAGCCTTGGCTCTTGTGACCTCCCCAAGTGGCATCCTAAGTGGACCTTTAGAGTTGATTTCCTGGAGTGGAGGGACTGGAGGAAGGAACTGCAAGGCCCACTTTTTACTCTGGGTAAACACATGTCTATATCATGCTTTCTCTCACGCTTCTACTCTTTACTTCTACCTTTCTCCTTAAATGGAACTTCTGCCCCTCTACCACCGACCCCTACACTATCTGCATCTCTCCCTCCCTCCTCTCGTCCCACATGATGGCCTCGCATGAGCTCCTCTGTTTCCTCAGAACATGGTCTCCCTCTAACTCTCGTGCTGCCAATCACTCCCACTCCCACAAATCCCATTCCCACCTTCTCTTTTTCACCCTCCTGCTGTTACTCTATGCAGGTGACATATCCGCTAACCCTGGCCCCACAACACATCCAATACTTCCCTCTCATCCTATCTCCATCGCACACAAATCACCTCCCTACAAGCCCAGCAACCTCATTCCCATAATCCCTCAGCGCCTGTCCTCTTTCTCCTGCGCCCTCTGGAACGCTCGCTCTGTGTGCAACAAACTCACAGCAATCCATGACCTCTTCCTTTCAAACTCCTTTAACCTCCTAGCTTTAACTGAAACCTGGCTAACTCCCTCTGACACGGCCTCCGTTGCTGCTCTCTCACATGGCGGTCTACACTTGAGCCATTACCCCCAGACCGGGTGAGAGAAATGGTGGCGGGGTCGGAATCCTGCTCTCTCCCACCTGCACCTACCGCATCCCCTCCACCCCATCCCTCTCCTTCTCCTCCTTCGAGACACACTGCATCCGCCTGTTCTCTCCTCTGGCTCTCAGGGTGGCAGTCATCTACCGCCCACCGGGACCAACCTCACAGTTCTTTGACCACTTTGCTACCTGGCTTTCTCACTTCCTGTCTTCTAATCTTCCATGCCTAATTCTCAAGGACTTCAACATTCCCATTGATGATCCTTCCGCCCCTGCTGCCTCCAAACTTCTTTCACTCACGTCCTCCCATGGACTCACACAATCCTCCCTCTTCCCTACCCACCGCGACGGTCACGCTATTGACCTTGTCTTTTCCAACCTCTGCTCCATTTCTGAGTTCAACTGTCACCCCTTCCCCATCTCTGACCACAACCTTCTCTCTTTCAACCTATCTGGACTTCCTAAACACCCTGCTCCCCCATCCGCAACACACTCGCAGAAATCTACATGCTGTGGATCCCCATCAATTCTCCAATCTACTTCACCACCTCCCTCACACCTCATCCTTCACCTGCCCTGATGCTGCCACTAATCACTACAACACTACTCATCATCTGCTCTAGACACTCTTGCTCCTCTTCGACTCTGTAAGGCCCCACGCTGCCAGCTTCAGCCCTGGCACACCCTCCAGACACGCTACCTCAAAGATGCTCCCGCACTGCAGAGCGTGCCTGGAGGAAATCCCGCTCTGAAGCTGATTTTGTTCACTTCAAGTTTATTCTTCGGTCATACACCTCTGCCCTCCACTTGGCCAAACAATCCTTCTCTCATCTCTTATATCTACGCTGTCCTCCAACCCTAAACGGCTCTTGTCCACCTTCAACACCCTCCTCTACCCACCTGCACCTCCCCCTCAGCTGCCTTCAGCGCTCAAGACCTGGCAGACTACTTCCGCAGTAAAACTCTAACTATCAGAAGCAACATCCCAACACAAGATAGTTATCTGCCACCTCCACTCCCCGAGGTCCCCTCTGCCACCCTCTGCCGCTTCCTCCCAGCCACTGAGGAGGAAGTCAATTCCTTATTGTCCTCCTCACATCTCACCACGTGCCCGCTCGACCCCATTCCCTCACATCTAATTCCTCCCCTCTCCTCCTCCCTCACCCCTGCTCTCACACACATCTTCAACCTATCTCTCTCCACTGGCTCCTTTCCATCCGCCTTCAAACACGCGCTAGTTACCCCTTTACTAAAGAAACATCCCAACTCTCCATCCAACTACCGCCCTGTATCCCTGCTTCCCTTCACATCAAAGCTCTTAGAAAAACTAGTCTTCAACCACCTCTCCCTCTTCCTGTCCTCCAATTCCCTACTTGACCCCCTGCAATCTGGCTTCCGTCCCCTACACTCAACTGAAACTGCCCTCACCAAAGTCACCAACGACCTCCTAACTGCTAAAAAACACGGCACTATTCTATTCTCATCCTGCTTGTCCTCTCGGCTGCTTTTGACACTGTTGACCACCCCCTCCTTCTACAGACCCTCAACTCTCTGGGTCTCGGTGACACTGCACTTGCTTGGGTTGACTCCTTTTTATCCAACAGGTCCTTCTGTGTGTCCTTTGCTGGTAACTCCTCCTCTTCATTGCCTCTATCTGTTGGTGTACCTCAAGGCTCTGTCCTTGGTCCTCTGCTCTTTTCCATCTACACCTCCTCCCTGGGCAAAATCATCAACAGCTTTGGCTTTAATTACCACCTCTACGCTGATGACACTCAGATCTACCTCTCTACCCCTGATCTCTCTCCCCCTGTCCTTTCAAAAGTCAGTGACTGTTTATCTGGCATCTCCTCCTGGATGGCCTCCCACCACCTAAAGATAAACATGTCAAAGATGGAGCTCCTACTTATTCCTCCCCCAATGCCTCCCCACCTCCTGACTTCTCTATCACGGTGGAGGTATCACCATCTCCCCATCAAACCAAGTTCGCTGTCTTGGAGTTACACTTGACTCTGCTCTTTCCTAGAAACATAGAAACATAGAAAAATGTCGGCAGATAAGAACCTTTCGGCCCATCTAGTCTGCCCAATTACATGGATACTTACCTGGATTTATCTTTTGTTTAGGATAGCCTTATGCCTATCCCATGCTTGCTTAAATTCAATTACTGTTTTGGCCTCTACCACTTCTACTGGAAGACTGTTCCATGTATCCACCACCCTCTCAGTAAAATAATGCTTCCTGATGTTACTTTTAAACCTTTGCCCCTCTAATCTAAGACTATGTCCTCTTGTTTTGCTATTTTGTTTCCTTTTAAATATACTCCCTTCCTCTACCTTGTGGATTCCCTTTACGTATTTAAATGTTTCTATCATATCTCCTCTGTCTCGTCTTTTTTCCAAGCTGTACATGTTAAGATCATTAAGCCTTTCCTGGTAACATTTCTCCTTCAAGCCGTACACCATTTTAGTAGCCCTTCTCTGAACTCTCTCTAAGATGTCTATATCCTTCTGGAGATACGGTCTCCAGTACTGCACACAGTACTCCAAGTGAGGTCTCACCAGTGCTCTGTACAGTGGCATGAGCACTTCCCTTTTCCTACTGCTAATACCTCTCCCTACACAACCAAGCATTCTGCTAGCATTTCCTGCTGCTCTATTACATTGACTACTTACCCTTAGATCCTCTGAAATAATGACCCCTAAATCCCTTTCCTCAGATGTTGAGGTTAGGACTGTATCAAATATTCTATATTCAGCCCTTGGGTTTTTACGTCCCAGGTGCATTATCTTGCACTTATCCACATTAAAACTCAATTGCCACAACTCCGACCATTTTTTTAGTTTACCTAAATCATTTGTCATTTGGCTGATCCCTCCAGGAACGTCAACCCTGTTGCAAATCTTTGTGTCATCAGCAAAAAGACATACTTTTCCATTAATACCTTCTGCAATATCACTAATAAAAATATTAAAGAGAATGGGTCCAAGTACTGACCCCTGAGGTACCCCACTGGTAACAAGACCTTGTGCCGAATAAACTCCATTTACCACAACCCTCTGTTGTCTGTCACTCAGCCACTGCCTAATCCAGTCAACAATATTGGAATCTAAACTCAAAGATTGCAATTTATTGATAAGCCTTCTATGCGGAACAGTATCAAAAGCCTTACTGAAATCTAAATAAGCAATGTCTACTGCACCACCTGTGTCTATTATTTTTTGTTACCCAATCAAAAAAATCAATAAGATTAGTTTGGCATGATCTCCCTGAGGTAAACCCATGTTGTTTCTGATCCTGTAATCTATGTGTTTTTAGATGTTCAACAATCCTTTCCTTTAACATGGTTTCCATTAATTTCCCCACTACTGACGTAAGACTAACTGGCCTATAGTTCCCCGATTCCTCCCTACTACCCTTCTTGTAAATGGGCACAACATTTGCTAATTTCCAGTCTTCTGGGACGACTCCCGTTAGCAAGGATTGGTTAAATAAATCTGTTAACGGTTTTGCTATTACATCACTGAGCTCTTTTAATAATTTAGGGTGGATCCCATCAGGCCCCATTGACTTATTTGTCTTTACTTTAGACAGCTGCTGTAGAACCTCCTCCTCTGTAAACTGATATGTAAATGTCTCTTTAGTGTTCTCTCCTAACTGAGGTCCCTTTCCTTCCTTTTCTTCTGCAAAGACTGAACAAAAAAATATTCATTGAGGCAGTCAGCGAGACTTTTATCCTCTTCTACATACCTTCCTTCCTTGTTTTTAATCTAACTAATCCTTGTTTTACTTTTCTTTTCTCGTTTATGTATCTAAAAAATGTTTTGTCCCCCTTTTTTTACTGACTGAGCTATTTTCTCTTCTGCGTGTGCTTTGGAAGCTCTTATAAATTGCTTTGCCTCTTTCTGCCTAATCTTATAGGTTTGCCTATCTTCTTCACTCTGAGTTGTTTTATAATTATTGAATGCTGTCTTTTTGTTCTTCACTATTTTGGCCACTTCTGCAGAGTACCACAGTGGTTTCTTCCCTTTTTTGTTTTTGCTAACAAGCCGAATGCAATTTCCTGTGGCCTTCAATAATGCTTCCTTTAAATAATCCCATTTCTCCTGGACTCCCTTTAAACTCCTCCAGTCTGATAATGACTCCTTCACACAAAATCTCATTTTAGAAAAATCTGTTTTTTTAAAGTCTAAAACTTTCGTTCTTGTGTGGTGCGGCTCCATCCCTGTTGTTATATTAAACCATACTGACTGGTGATCACTAGATCCCAAATTTTCACCTACAACAACGTCCGATACCAAACCTCCATTTGTGAGTATTAAATCCAATATGGCCTCTTTACGGGTCGGCTCCTCAACTACTTGTGTTAGAGATAATCCCAGTAGGGAGTTTAGAATATTTGTACTCCTGGTGCACCCAGCTGTTTTGGTTTTCCAGTTCACATCAGGAAGATTAAAGTCCCCCATGATAATAACTTCCCCCTTCATTCCACATCCTGTCTCTTTCCTCCTCCTGCCGATACCAACTGCGTAATATTTCCAGAATTCGGCCATTTCTTACCGCTGTCACCACAAAACAACTAATACATGCCCTGGTAATCTCCCGACTCGACTATTGCAATAATCTCTTATCTGGCCTCCCTCTGTCCCACTTCTCCCCCCTACAATCCATCCTGAACACCTCTGCCAGGCTAATTCACCTCACCTGCCGCTCTGTCTCTGCCGCTCCCCTCTGCGAGTCCCTTCACTGGCCCCCCATCCACTGCAGAATTAAGTTCAAAATCCTTATCCTTACCTACAAAACCCTCACTAACTCAGCTCCCCACTACCTGTCCTCACTAATCACCAAATACACCCCAGCCCGCTCCCTAAGGTCAAACAGTGACCTGCGCCTAGCTTCTCCCCGCATCACCTCTTCCCATGATAGACTGCAGGATTTCTCACGTGCAGCCCCCACTCTCTGGAACGCTCTCCCTCGTACGGTCAGACTTTCCTCTAATTTCTCTTCCTTCAAACGCTCCCTGAAAACGTTACTATTTAGGGAAGCCTACCACCCAACTCACTGACGCAACCATCAATCACTCTCACCTTACAGTCCTCTCTTCCTGTTTCGAACCCCAACCCTCCTAGATTGTGAGTTCCTACGGGAATAGGGCCCTCATCTCCTCCTGTAATGTTTGTCAAATGTTGTTCAATGTATTGTATTGTAACCCTGTCTATACTGTGCCTATTGTACAGTGCTTCGGAATATGCTGGCGCTTTATAAATAAATAATAATAATAATAATAACCCAATTCTGCCTCAGTACCAGCAGCTCCTATCCTGAAAGAATGGGGGCAAATCTAACTCCCCTTTCAACCAAGCCCCTCCGTGGCCTGCTGCGGAACCATTTTGAATTGATACCCAGACAAGTTAGTACCACCCTTGTGCCCCCAGAACATGCGACCGTTTGAAGGAGTCGCCTCCAAGTATCCCCTCATACATACCACTGGGCATACTTCCCCACCATGGGCACCTAGAGCAATGGTTTCCTCAATCCTTAGGGCAGCTGAAAAACTAAAACAAATGCTGCCCTACAAAGATTGTTATCAGCTCCATCTTATCTCCTACTTGTACTCTGCTGTCAAGATCTTCCTCACCACGAATTGTTTAGCCCAGTCCTCTTCCTTTAACCGAGCAAAGTATTAAATACCACTAAATAGTTCCAAGCTGTCCTTTATCGACTTACCGCCGAACTTCAGTAGCTATTTGAAAACAACATTCTGCCCTACCTCCTCTGTCCCTTTAAAACTCACTGCTTGCTCTACGGTGCCCATGTCTACTGCAACAACAATCTCCTCACCAAATCATTGATGCCCTCTAACTGCTCCCCATCTGGCAAAGAAATGGAGGGCAGTGTTCACCCTGGAAATAATTTTTTTTTTCTTATTATTATTATTTTTTTTTTTCCTCCTCCCCCCTCCCAGTGCCAAATGTCAGAACACATCCCACCTGAAACTGGACAATGTATCCGCCACCACCTTCCTTACCCCCGGTATGTGATTTGCCGTGAAATTAATATTGCTTTTCAAACATATCAACACCAAATACCTGACATAGGCTACAACCTGCGGTGATGATGCAGACATGTTATTCAGCACTTGCACCACACCTTGAATATCAGACCCAAA